>JAQIWH010000427.1:0-50962 GCA_034695005.1 Cryptops parisi | reverse complement strand
TACTTATTTTTTTGACATTTTTATCATGAATTTTTCAGGTGATACCCTCCGCCCCCCCCTTTCTGGCACAGTTGTTTTCTAAGCACCACTAACGTAACTAGGCCTAATTCCATTTCCGACGATATTGACAACTTATTTAAATTGACAAAAAATTCTTTTAATTTTATTTATTTATTTAATGCATGTTTTGGCTAGTTTTAATTGTTACAGTTATTAATCGACTGTTAATTTTCCCTGTATGCACAGCTATTCGTACTCTCTTTTGTTAGCTTCTTTCCGCTTTTCCTCTCTCTATTCTGTCCTTTTTGGTGGGTGTAGGAGATTGTACTTAACTCAGAATACATCGAGTTAAGGAACTGAAGGTTCAAGGTGTTATCATCATGCAGGATTGCCACGAGGAGTGCAGTGGAGGTTGTTATGGGAAAGGAGCGGAACACTGCAAAAATTGTCGTCACCTGCAGACAGACGATGATCCTAAGTAAGTTGTTTTTTCCCTCCAAGCGTTGTCGTCAACAATGTTAACATGGGTATAAAACAAAATGTCATCCCTAAACAGGATATGCGTGAAATCGTGCTCTGAAGGTCAGTACGCTGATAAGAACACTTGCAAGAAATGCGATCCATCTTGCAAGTCGTGCACCGATTCCGATCTGACCAGTTGTCAATCGTGCATTAATGGTTTGCTTTTCATCGAGGGGTTGAACGAATGTAAACAGCAGTGTCCAACCAGCTATTATGCAAGTACGTAGGTTTATATGTCATCGTATGTCATAACATTGTAAACTAGTATTACACATAACGTAAACTGTTTTTAAAATAAGTTGGCATTGTTTTGATTTGTGGAATACGTCAAAAATTTTGTATGGTTTTAGACTGATTGAAAAATTGTTGAATAACATTAAAACTAAACGATTGTTGTATAATATAGTTAATATATTTTAATATGTAAACTATTCATTATTAATTTTGATTGCCAGAAACAAAATTTGGAATTTTGATATGAAATTTGAAATAGCGATTTTTTTTTTTAATCAATATCTGATTAATCATATGGGCTACAGGGTAAAGGTATAGTCAAATTTTCAACCACAGATGCTACGCATTAAAACAAAGCAAAAATTCTTCATAAACATGGGTCTGAAGATGCATACTCTTTTTCGTATAGTGATTGAGATGTATAGACTTAAGAAATTGTGATTGTAGGAAAAATAGTCAAAAACAAGAATAGGACGGGGAGGGGGGGGGGGACAAGACGTCAAAAAACATAATTTTGACATCTTTCTTTTTATTCATTTCTTGACTTTTGTTTTGACTTTTTTCCATGCATTTTTTGATGTCTTTTTTGGGTTTTTTCTATCTATTTGACTTCTTGACCTTTTTTTTCTTCTTGTTTTTGACTTTTTTTTCCTACAATTGAAATTGTGACCACCTTGTGTTATATCAGATAGTAACAAAAACATAATAGCTAATTTATATTATATAATGATAAATTTATATATCCTACTAATAAAGAGCATGACCTTCCTCCTACTACTCCTCACCAGTTATAGCCATTGTACAAGAAACATCACGATTTGCACCTGGGCATAAAGAAAGAATTCTAGAACCTTCAAAAATCTTCTAGAAACTTCCACTGTGTGGCAGTGTCACTGTTTTTACTAGCGCCACCTCACCATGTGTGAAAATGCCAAAACTCATACTGAAATCGATACTCTTAACTGTAAAATGAATAAATAACGAGTTAAATGAATAAATAACTTTCCCGTCATTTTTGACGGGCTATTTACTAGTATAATTTATATTATATAATAGATAATTTCTAGCCCATGGATTTTTTGGTATGTTTTGATGCGTAGTTGAATGTTTGATTAGATCTCATCAGGAACAACCTGTTTGTTGGTTGAGCAAATATTTTTGAAGGCATGTCTAAAGTTTGCATTGATCAAATGGAAGCTTATATTCACTTGCGATTTTCACGGCCTTGTAGTCGAGCCAACATGCCACTCAACAAACATACGTTGTTAAACTTTATAGTGTAGTTTTTTTATAATAGTTTATGCTACAAAATAGAGTACAATCGTTTTTTTTTCATTAAGCATAAATTTTTTTCTCGAAATCTTAGATAATTTGCAACACACATGCTATCCTTGTAATACGCTGTGCACTACTTGCTTTGGACGAGCAGATAACTGCACCAGCTGCCGTGCTGGATTGGTGGCTTACAATTCGGAATGTTTAGCCGCATGTCCTAAGAGAAACTATGAAGGCGCTGATCACAGGTAATATATTTTGTTAGAAAGACAGTAAATGGAATACCTTATATCGATTGGTGGTGTGTGATATAATTGTATATAATGTTAACACCTCATTCTTGAGGTATAACCAATCCAATATTTATTTATTTATAATTTAATCTTGGTGATGGCATGCACAAATCTGAAATGATCGATTGGTTAGGAAGTTTTGTAATAATTGAAAGTGTTGTGGGAGACTCCATGTTCTATACATTCTTGCAAGATTGAATGGCGAGAGATAGTATCATAAGCCTTGCTAATGTATTTGTATGTAATGATCATTAATTTTTTATGTGCAATTCATCTAGATGTCGACCTTGTGATGATCTTTGTGAAACGTGCATGGGACCTTCCTCGTATCAATGCGTAACATGTCCACCAACTTTAGTACATCTCAATGGGACGTGTTTAGAAAGCTGTCCGAAAGGACATTATAATACTTCGGTAATCAACGAATGTTACAGGTGAAGCACACTTTTGTTCTATTTCATATTTTTTATTTAATTTTACTATTGCCTTAGGTTAATGTTTTGCATTCCATTTAGTTGTGAACCTTCTTGTTCAACGTGCAATTCCACACAATGTTTAACTTGTCATGACGGGTGGCAGTTAGACCCACACGGGCGATGCCATTTAATAACCAAGTGCAATAAAGGTTGGTTTTGAGAACTAGTAACTATTAATTCTGAGTAACTGTAGTAACTAAAACCCACAAATGTTTTTTTTAAGGTGAATACCATTTTAACGAAGAGTGTTTGAAGTGCCATGCGACTTGTGCTACTTGCGATGGTCCGGCGTATGCCAATTGCTTAAGTTGTCCATCCGACAAGTAAGTTCACGTTTTATTTGTAACTTTTGACTCGAATCATCCACAGAATATCGAAGCTCGTTTTGTAAAGATGATCGTATCGATTACACAGGTTGTTGTACAAACGAACTTGTTTGACCAATTGTCCCAGCAACACGTTCATCATTGCATCCAAGCAAGAATGTCTATCCTGTCAAGAGACCTGTGCGACATGCACAGGCCCTGAGGCAGACCAATGCATATCGTGTCAGCAGGGTTTGTTTTTACGAGAAAAGATGTGCTCCACAGTATGTGGCAATGGGTGCGTTGTATATCGTCAATACTAAGGTGACCAGATGTCCATTTTTTTCCAGGACAATCCTGAATTTTGACCCTCTGTCCTGGGCTAATCCAGGATACCAATTTGCCCAAGTCATTTTGAATCTAAAGTTAATTGTCTTGTTCTACCAACAAATATAAATATATACAATAGAAATAAAACACGATTTCAAAAAGTTTCAATACCCCCTTCGGGTCAGTTGCGGTCCAGGAAATCTGGTTACCTTATCAATACAGGCGTATCAATAAATCACGCATTGTCTCAAAACGGTCCATTGTTGTTCCCGACAGCAAATTTCCCAAAGATGGCAGCTGCCATTCGTGCCATGAAACGTGCGCGACGTGCAGCGGGGAAGGAGAATTGAACTGCATCACTTGCGCCCCCAATCTGCAGCTGGGCAGCGGAAAATGCCAGGATAATTGTCCCAGGGGCTATTTTCCTCGCAACGGAACATGCCAACCGTGCCACCACACTTGCTTCTCCTGCAAAGGTGACGGTCTTCAAGACTGCCTCGCCTGCAAACCCAACTTGATTATCGACCATGGGATATGCATGGAATGTAACCAGGGGCAGTTTTACGACCCAGTCACCGAGGTAACAATGCCGTTGGAGAATTGATTTTTAAAAATACACCCCAATAATATGCAGTGTGTTCAGATTTTATTTATGCATGTGCTGTAAAATATTATAAATGTCTCGTGAAGTTTATTTTGTAACCAATGCATGTTTAGCTATTATTTTTTTGTTAATAACGAAAATGCATACAGGACAGTCCAAATATTAATTATAAATCATGTACTTGCAGTTTTAATTGTCAACCATTATGATTTTGACTAGTTATAAATTTTATATAATTTTTACTGAAAATAATTTCTTATCCTTTTGTTTAGGTCAAAATTCTGTTAGATAATAAGTCTTAATATAAGTAAGTGGTAGCATAAAATAAAATTCTTGTAATTGTGTATAAACAGCAACAGATTTATAAACTGAAGAAAACACAAGTCGAGATGCAAAATTTTTTATTATTATTACGTAGCTAAATTTCTTAATGCAATAGGATTGATTTAACTGGAATCCGGTTATTATATTCACTTTTGTACTAGTATAACATTAAACAGTGGTTAAAAAAACAGTGATTATGGTGACAATAACAAATTGATAACATTATTCGTGATTATAAAAATTGGGTTCCACTGTGTACCGGGTGTTCCGACCATGGCTTACCAATTTTATACTCGAAATGCTGATAGAATGAAAATTCCGAGTTTTGTATATACGTTCAGCTGTTTGTAATTTGCCTTTTTGATCACACTGAATCGAATAAATAAATAAATAAAATATAATAACATCTTGAGGGGGGGTCTTTCAAATTGTCCTATTTTTATTGACCTTGAAATTAATTTTAACAAAATAGCATTAAATTTTTATAACAATGCATCGTAGGTATCAAGTCATATTTAGAAAGTTGTAGGCAAGAGCCCCCTATAGTCAGTTCTTTAATATTGTACTCTTAAAGTTTGTCAGTGATGGTCCCTGTAAAATTGAAACCATTTAAAAATTTGTCAACTAATTGCTGAAAACATCTTGCATACGTAGTTCAGCGAATGTCATACCGATGTTCATTTAATGGATGATGAGCTTTAATCTATTAATTGATGTTTAGAAATGCGAGCCGTGCGACCAATCCTGTACCAGTTGTACGGGCCCTGACCAATACAGCTGTACTTCGTGTACTCAACCCTTGAAGCACGATCCTGTCAATCACCGCTGCGTTCCATGTTGTTTCGACACCATTCACGACGGATGTTGCCATTGCGACACGAGGACTAGTACGTCAAACTTAACCCATTAACATCATAAGCCATTTGACGATGAGATTAATATTATATTATTGTTTTGTTTTTTTTTACCTATAAAAGGTACTTGCATCACTTCATCCATTACGGACAAACGTCGCATCGTTAGTTACGAGGAAGATGTGAAGAAAGCAACACCATTCAATTTTTCCTATCACATTTTCTGGATCGTAGCGGTTATAACGTGCATGATTGCAATTGCATCCGGATTTGTGATATTGAAAGTCTGCCAGGTAAGGTTTTCAAAGCAACATCAAAATTTAGGTACTTATGTACAGGGTGAGCCAAAAAAGGGTGTAACCACTTGTAGGGGATTGGTATTTTATTATGTAAAATTGGGAACACCTTTTTGACTCTCCTTGTCAACACCAGCCACTGCCATGGGAGCAGTATGGGGATGATGATGTTTTCAATTAATCTAAACTAAGTTCTATGGATATAGATACCAGTTTAGGTTAAAAAAAAAAACCAATTTATCATTGATCATAAAATTTATACGTTTTGGTCTGTTTTATCTACGTTGGTATGTATAGACATGTGGCACCCTCTGGTGGGTTGGGCGCCAGACCCATTTTGGCGCCAAGAATTTGTTTTTAAATATAGTAACATTACATAATATTTTAACGTTGTAAAATTATAGTTAATTACATTAATTGTACTTGAAACTTTTTCAACTAATTCAACATTGGCGCCCAATAAGCTGGTTCCAAAAACGCCCCGTTTCGCCCTCTGGTGGCTGGTGTTTAATATATAACGCCAATATGTGAATCGACAAACAAAATTGTGATTCAAGAGTAACTCGTTTGGTTAATTTCTAGGTGAAAGGTGGTGGTCAGAGGCTATGGTGGAAAAACGATTACCAACGCTTACCAATGCGCTACGAAGCTTTAGTCGATAGCATCGAAGTTTCGAAAGATGACTTATGGATAGACGAACATGTCAAAACATAAAGGCTGATGGAAAAAAAAATGTGTTTGACGCTGCCTCATTGCCTTGTGTACATAACCACATAGGTTGTATTATATCACTACTTCTAGATTACGGAAAACTCTTAGCAATGAACTACTTTTGAAATTGAAAACTACAAAATATACAAGACATCGACGAGCGGAAAAATAAATGGTAGCCGACTACTTAGCCGATTTTTACTTAAAAACAAAAAACGACCCCATGCATAATGAGAGATACTCATTGACAAGTCTTTCATTACGTTTTGTTTTAGTGTTTTGTCAACGCAAAACCGTCCTTAGACACATAGGAGACGGTTATTTTTAAGTTTTATAAGGGTGTGGGCAGATTGTTGACGCTTATCCGTTTTAAAATGCTGAAGACCGCTGGGTAGTTCTATTTTAAAGAATCGTGAAAAACATTTTAACGAAGTGTTTTTTTTTATGTACATTCCATTCTTCAGAATCTCGTGCTACATCATGGAGTTACAATGCAATTGTGATTTTTAAGTAAAAAAAATATGAAGAATCATGTTTACAATAGATGTAAAACTTTTTCCAGGTAAGGTTCGTTTATCGTTATACGTACAAAAAAAAAACAAAAACTTTTTGACGTTATTTTTTAAAAACTGTTTCTTTTTGTGTTGGTATTGACAAAAAAAATGTTGTTTGACAAACCACAGAGTTTAAAATTTTTTTTTATTGTTTAGCAATAAACAATAAAAATTTTAACAATCCTAATTTTTAATAATAAATAAACTGTGACATGTCTAATAATAACAAAGGCAGCATTCTCTTTAAATACTTCACGTTGTTTAAGTTATATCCTATAAAGTTGAATTGAAGGAAAAGAAAAATGTATTTCATGGTTTCTAAGTTGTTTGCGTTATAATACTGTCGATCTTCGTAATTAAACTACGCAAGAAAATCCGAAGATAAGCTTCATACAGTTGTGTTTTTTTTTACCTAGTTTTTAGGGGAGGCTTCGATTTTTCTACATATTTCTGACGTGAAGTCGGAACACTTGGCGGTACCTCCCAGGTCACCAGTTCGAAACTACAAAAAATAATTCATCTTGCTCTATTAATTGTTATGGCTTTTATAAGTAGACAGGTGTGTAAGACCGATTTTTATTTTTATCTGCAATGTATAGAATGCCTGGAAAAAAATGTGAAATGACACCTTGTATACAACTATTCAGGTAGATTTGTGTACTTTTAATCGCAATCATTAATTGCCAATCTCTTCAATCTAACCTAACTATATTTATTATCATATATCCGATTCGTGATTGAAAGACTGGCCGAATGATTGCGATTAGAACACCATACACAATTTAGGTTAATTAAGACTAAATTTAAACAATGTAAATAGTTGCTTAACTATATCAACAGAATTTCATATTTTAACTATTTTGACGATTTCATAAACTGCCTGAACCAGGCTTTGCATTCTACAGTGTGCCTGGATTCTATACACTGCAAGTAAGATATATAAATATGATATAAAAATAGATAACTATTGGTTACCTTTCCTTCTCTGATCGTTTCAATGCATGCACGTTCAATTTTTTCAGCGTACGTTGGAAGCTCCATGTAGCGCAGCATCATGACCGCGCTCAACAATAATGCTGTTGGGTTCGCTTTATCTTGACCCGCAATGTCGGGTGCGGTTCCGTGCACCTGAAAAATCAAATCGTAACTTTTTCAATTGCGTCCCAGTACCTATATGTTTGCGCTAGTATGCAAAACTAATATCTAGACCTCGGATTTCTACGAAGTTGAAAAATTCTATTTTTGATTTCTGCAACTTGTGCGAATTTTTTGTCCAATGGACTATACACTATATTATCATAAACGTCTGTAGATGCCAGTATACGTTCAATTCCCAGCGCGTTCACCCACTCGCAAGTGAGGCTAATATAAAGCGTATCAAATAATAAAAATAAAACAACTTACCGATTCAAAGATGGCTCCCTGAAGGCCAATGTTTCCACTAGCTGTAATGCCCAAACCTCCGATCAAGCCAGCACACAAATCGCTAAATGTGAAAGAAAACAGTTTTTGTTTGACATTTCAATAGCTCGTGCAAATGACCTGCGCTTCAAAAAGTAGCACATGAAATATTAAGTGTTAAACATATGTAAAATTGTTAGTATGATCCAACGACAAGTGCATTTTTGTTGTATTAAGCTGAAGGAAAGACCTCCCATTTTCCTTTTGGGGGTGGGAGAGCCAATTTTTGAAACTGGTTTGCTAAAAAAAATATTATTTCCCCCAAAATAATTAGATGATGTGCAAGTCAGCATGAAATATAGTGTTAAGTAAACCTAATATCTAAATTGTACTGACCTGAGAATGTCGCCATACAAATTAGGCATAACTAGAACATCAAATAATGATGGATCCTGAACCATCTGTAAAAATAAATAAATTTTACAATAACGTATTTTATGAACCATCTCGATGGACTACGACAACAACTTATCACTACGCACTTACATTGAGACAAACTGTATCCAAGTAACGCTCTTCAAATTTAACATCCTTATGCTTTTCGGCGACTTCACGGCAGCAGCGTAAGAACAAACCATCAGACATTCGCCTAAGATGCAAAAAATGCTATGCCTTTGCAAAATCTCGTCAACAAAACTAGCGAGCACAAATTGCGACAACTTGATACACTTACATAATATTAGCTTTGTGTACTGCGGTGACTTTGTGGCGATTATTCGCTTTTGCATAGGTGAAGGCGTATTCGGCAACCCTTTTAGATGCTTCCTCGGTGATCAATTTGATACTCTGCACAACGCCTGGAACAATCTAGAAAACCAAACCAATCATAAAATATAATTTCATGAAATAAATGTTTCTTTTAAGAACACGTTATATGTATTTTGACATTGTTATCTGTCAGCACATGTCATCCTATGTCTCGACTCATCCTCTCGCCAGTGAAACTAATATAAAGTGTGTAATAAAAAAAAACAATAACTTTAAACGTAAACCTCACCTCATGCTCGATCCCACTGTACTCGCCTTCCGTGTTCTCCCGAATCGTAATCACATCAACATCTTTGTAAAGTGTATCGTACCCTTCGATGGATCTGCAGGGCCGTACATTGGCATACAAGTTGAATTCCCTTTTAAATTAAAAACGAAGAATGCTTACAAATGAAACCCACAAATGAAACGGTCGAACCACAAAAACGAATTATTTCATTACTTTCTCAAAGCTAAATTAAGGGAGCGATGTCCTTTTCCCACGGGCGTCATGAGGGGCCCTTTAAGTCCAATTGTATTTTTGTTCACAGAATCGATGGCAGCTTGGGGTATGCCAAACATTCCATCAGGACCTTTCACAGGGGTTACATCGACTGATTCCCATGTAATGGGTACCTATAAAATAAAATACCCACAACTTTTTAATCAATGAAAAATTTCAGTTTTTTCCTTGGCAAACATACAATTATCTTCATGACTCGCACAAATATTGATAATCTATAAACCAAAACTGCATTGAATAATAATTTTCATTAAAAAGTATTTCTGCATTACTTACATTACTTGTCTACAATTATAGACAAAACGAATATATAATAAAAAATTAAATCAGCTATAAATAGTATTAAATCAGCTATAAAATAATTTTTTCATGAAAACGAAGTTCAATCATGAATTTCTAAATTCTCATTTTAAAGCGTTTTGGTTTTAAATTGAAAAAGAAGACCTGCGTTTTGCATTTTTGTACCATTTATGTATGTTTTGCATTTTTTTCTCATTATATTGTATTTGTATAAAGTATACAAAGTAAGCCTGAATGGTCTTTACAAACTTTGGGAATGAAATTTAGAGAAGCAAAAGATGTCCAATGACTATGAAGTCGAAAACTCTCGTTTCTAGTGTGACGGCTGTTCGGAAGTTTGCCTACGATGGCAGGTGAAATTACCACTTCGCCTAGCTTGTTGTTCCCATTGCAAGCAAACTTCAAACAGTCGTAATTCCAGAGCAAGCATTTCCGACTCCATGTTCGTAACATTGGAACATTTTCTTCTTCTTGTCTATATCCATAACACATTTTTCCAAAGTTTGTGCATACTAAATTTAATTTAGCACAAAAACAGCACATTTTTAATGTAAACATTCACATTAAAAATGTGCTATTTTTTAACAAATTCGATTATCCGAAATCTTTTAACTGCCCAAACCCATCACCTCAGTCCTAATTATTTCGGATAATCACGAATATTATTTCGGATACTGTATTTATATGTCTAAATATATATATATGTATAAATTTTTTTACATCAGCAACTGTGAAAATTTGTTGTACGGCAGTGGATATTTCAGGTCCAATTCCATCTCCAGGAATAAGAGTAACTATCCGTGGTCCTCCAGAAGCATAACGGTGTCCCAATTTCAAGCACTGCAATATCTATTGAAAAAAATGATGAATAATAAGGTTCATTAATAATAAATTGACACAGATTATAGATTTGGAACGTGTGTTTTTTTTTTCGAAGGAGTAACTGATGTTGCAAAGGCTTCTGAGCTGAGTAGGGACTCCCAACTCGAATGCTTATATGGAATGTGAATAACTAGTGAACATTTGCAAATCTCGGAAATCCGAATAGCATTTCATAGTACAGAAAAGCTTACCGTTTTCCTGCTACAATTCGTAGCCATCATTCTTAGCATCCGATTCTGAACCGTACGAACGGGATCAAAGGTCAAAGTGATGATGAGATGAGAAGAAGAGCAAATGGAAGGAAGATGGTGAAGAATGACGGGGGATTGAATTTACTCCTCCCATGTGAGCAACTGCGCTATTAACTGTAATTTTATTATTAAATACAAAATTTTGTGATTTAATTTATGTCATTAAATTTTAGCATTAATTTAATTTTATTTAATTTATAATACTTGGATGTGATAAATTTACTTTTATATAATAAGCTCCGCCCCCCGTGGAAATACACTATTATGCCTTATTAAAAAAATGCATTATTCCCTTATAATTTTGTGTTTTATTTATTTTATAAAAGTTTAATCATTTTTTTCTACAAATTTAGCGGTTATTTAATTTTAAACATATTAATTATTTATAATTTTATAATTTAGAATTTGAGATAATAAGCTCCGCCTCCTGTGAAATAAAAATTCAACTATTCTCTCGGCAATAAACAATCATGGCAGATAAGCTGCACCCGTTGGTATATTGGGCCCAAACAGATACTCATATCTCGTTAAAAATTGAACTCAGAAATGTCAAAGTAAGAAAATGATGGTTATGATATGTTCATAATTCATTTTAATATGATATTTATGTTTTCATATCGGCTTATTTATTTAAAAAAAGCAAAAAATCAATCGTGTGGCTGCACGTTATTATGGTTGCTGAAAATGATGCACCTGCTATATGGTGCTCCAATTAATTTTCTTTCTCGGTCAAATGCATTAAATGGCAGTAATGTAACGGCCAATCTAATTGCTAACGGAATTAATGGACTTTTTGTTATTGATTTCGTTTCTCTAAGGATCCAGAGATAATTTTCTGCGAAGAAGAATTGGAGTTTGCAGCCGTAGGAGATGGAGCTCGAGGGAGAAATGAATATCATTTTGTTTTAGAATTCTACTTACCAATAGATCACAAAGTAAGGCAAGAAGTTTGCAAAATTTTATTTTGTAATATTTTTTTTGGTGGTTTGTTTAGGTCTCATTGAGCTGTCAATTACATGACAGCTCAATGTAATTTGAGCTGTCATGTAATTGACAGCTTTTCACTTTTTTTGTGAAAAAAGTGTTGTACTTGGGGTTTGTTTTTTTGTTTTTTTGTGGAAAAATTAGTAATGTAAATTTAGAAATTTATTTTTTATTTTATTAATAATAAAAATTTAGAAATTTTATTTATTTTTTTTTTGTGACAAAAGATGTTTCGGTACTTGCAAAATAAATTGCAAAATAAATCCATAACCAAGTACAAGCAAATAGCAACATCGGACGGGCCCCGCTATAACCAGAAAGTATCGATGTGTCTGTTTGTGATATTTGCCGTTTACAAAAAAACTTATAAAACTGAACGTGTTTTTATTTTTAAGCACTGGACTTCATCCTCAGCAAGATTACAATGTTAAAAATATTCGGATGGAATATGCAGAATTGCATTTTTCAAAATTGCAATCCTGCTGAGGATGAAGCCCAGTGCTTCGAAACATGTTTAGTTTTATAAGCTTTTTATTAAATAAATGGCAAATATCCTAAAAAAAAAAACATCTTTTTTTCAAAAACATAAATTTGTAAATTTTCAACATATAAAGTGGATATTACACGTTTGATTTCACTTGCTTTTCACAAGAGATTCACTGCGATTCATGACATCATGACCAGGTCTTTGTGTTTTGCTCAATTACATGAAACGACTTGATATGAAAGCAACTCGCAATCCCATGATTCAATGTGAACCTTGTTGTTGATTTTTCAGTGTTGATGATCATAAATTTTGAATGGTGCTATTTTCATTGACTTTAAAATTAATTTTTAAAAGATAGCATTGTTAAATTTCAAACGACGCGTTGTAAGTAAGAGTCAGATTTAGAATGTTTTAGGCAAAGTCAGACTATGGTTTCATTTATTTCCAACAGTCCAACTGAAAAAAGAATTAATCATAAAATAATATAGCCAGTTAAAAGATATATTTGTAAAAAAAAAATCATCAAAATAATTAAATAATTCTATATCAATACTATAATCTGTATTTAAAGTAAGAATTCTTTATATAATTTTGTATATACGTATCAATTACTGGTGCACAAAAATTTTTAACCTATTTTTTATACAAATATACTTGTATCCATAAAAAAATAAAGCACTGTTCCAAAATAATGATTCTACTAACAGCTGATTTTTATTTCGCTTAGGAGAGCAAATATAATGTCAGTGAAAGACAAATTGACTTTCAAATCAAGAAAACAAATGCTGAATATTGGCCTCGACTCACCTACGAGCAAAAGAAACCCGCATGGTTGAAAGTGGATTTTGAAAAATGGAAGCCAGATGATGAGGACGACGAAGTCGAAGAAGAGAACTTCAATCCTGTAAGAGCTAGATATTGCATTGAGAATGCGAATTGGATTGTACTTTTCATTACTGAGTTTGTAATATTAACATAATTAAACTCACCGAATTTCAGTAATTTGCTATACATTTTAACATTATACAGGGTGATTCTGAATGGTCTATACAAATTTTGGAAATAAATCCTAGGGACCAAAAAATGTCTCATGAACGTGGGATCTGAAACTTTTGCCTCTGGAGTTATAATGGTTCGAAGTTCATGGGGTTGACTGTTGGACATTTTCTGCTTGTATAATGCCTAGAAGTTACTCCCAAAGTTTGTACAGACCATTCAGACTTACCTTGTATATATATATTTCATATACGATATCGATGTATTTGCTGCTTTGCTGTATGTTTTATTTAATGCTACTTTTTCAAATTTTAGGATTTCTTGAAGCAACATGCAGATTTATTTAATACGTTGAAAGATGACAAGTTTTCTGTTTCGCCAAGTAGGTTTTTGTGTGTGTATACATGTTTATCGTTATTTTTGTGAAATGCTAAATGTTAATATTGTTTTCGTTTCTTTTGAACTTCAAGAAATGCTTAAGGATGCCAAAAATTTTTACCTCTTCTTATACAACCTTACTCAGTTCTTAGGATTTCTTTACGTATTTGCACTGATGTTCATTAATTATGCGGAAAAAGGACCTGGTGAGTTTTTTGAGTTGTAAAAGTGATTATTTTGTTTTTTCATCTCAAAAGTGTCACAAAAAAAAAAATTATTTTTAAATTTCAGATTCGATGGAATCTACTTATGAAAATGTTGGGAATCCTATGAAATTTTTACACCTCTTAATGATCTTAGAAATCATTCATCCATTAACCGGTTACACTACAGGATCTCCATTGCTAGTTGCATCACAGGTATTCAATCAAACTTGCTATGTACTACGGGTCATTGTTATAGTAATTCTTTGACAAGTCAATAATTTTATTCTTTGAAAGGTTTTGGGCCGAATATTTATTATCTTTGTGATGATTGATGCAGAACCGCGTATGCAAACAAAACCCATCGTCTTTTATTTATTTTTTACCTATGCGTTTGTTGAAGTAATCAGGTGAAGTAATTGTTTTTGTTTTCACTTCCCCATATTTGTTTTTCATTGCTAATGATCCAGTTAATGTCAAATTTTCTTACAATTTGAAACACTAGATATCCATACTATATGCTAAGAACATACAAGATCAACATACATCTTCTCACCTGGTTGAGATACACAATATGGATTCCATTGTATCCATTTGGATTTTTGTGTGAAGGTACATAAAGTTGACGATTGCTTTTTATGATATAGATATGGAACTAGAAAAAAAGCTAAAAATTTTTTTAACGTTTTTATTTTAGGGGTTGTCATACTTAGAAACATTCCGTATTTCGAAGAAACCCGGAGGTTTTGTCTCACTTTGCCGAACAAATACAATTATTCGTTTGATTTGCCAACACTTATGCGGTTGTATCTACTTTGCTTGTGCTTTCCTCGTAAGTAGTACTTTATTTTTTTGTGACTATTGAAATCATCATTATATGTTCTAACGTGAAGTGATCGTTTTGGTTGTGAATAACTTTTCCTGCTCGTGCATGTTATGGCAGTGTTGTATTTCACCAATGCCATATTGCTATTCTGCCTCCAAGCCAACAAGTTATGGGCCCAGTAGAAGCATGCTGAACCCATAACCTGCTGGCTTGGAGGCAGAATAGCAACAGTAATATAACAATGCCACCATATTCTGCTTTCAAGCCAACAGGTTATGGGCCCAGCATGCTCTCATTATGCCCATAAACTAATTGGCTTGAACGCAGAATATCAACAGTAAAAATTAAATACATCAATGCCATATTGCTGTTCTGCCGCCAAGCGAATCAAGTTATGGGCCCAGTAGAAGCATGCTGAGACCATAACCTGCTATTCTGCTTCTAAGCCAACAGGTTATGGGCCCAGCATGCTCTCACTATGCTTATATCCTATTGGTTTGAATGCAAAATATCAACAGTAAAAATTAAATACAACAATGCTATATTGCTGTTCTGCATCTAAACCATTAGGTTACGGGTGCAGTGGGCCCATAACCTGTTGGTTTGGAAGAAGAATAGGAACGAACAAAAAAGTGAACCTAATTTCATAGCATGCACTAGCTGGAATAGTACTAAATAATAGGAAGCACTTATACTAGTTATTATTAAATGGCAACAATTTGTTATAAATACTTTTTGAAAACAAATCTCTCTCTTTGTAGTGCTTTATTGCTTCATGACACACATGTATCGTCAAAGGGTAAAGCAAATCGGGCCAACAAGTTGCCAGAAGAAAGTAGAATGAAAATGGTACGTTGCAGCTGCCGTAAAGACTTGCCATTTTGTCATTAATTTCACATAATACTTATTTAAAAAGGTGGTTCCAGTGTTGTGGTGAGTTAACTTAATAAAGAAAAAGACTACAAAATAAATTATTTTGCATTTAAACTACTTAATTTAATTGTATCTTTAACTGTTTTAAAGCAAGTTTAACTGTTTGGTGAGAATAACAAGATTTAACATTCATGTAAAAATTTGATATATTAAAGAACGAAAACAAAAAATACAGAATTATTTTTCTTTCAGGACTATCGCATTTTGAATCATTAACAACTTGCACTTTTGTAGCTTTTTTTTTGCACAAATTTTAAACCCGCTAATTTTTTAATGCTTTTTTGGGTGGAAAAAGATTTTGATGAAAAATAGCCCAAGGATGGATGGACATTGTGAGTTATGTATTACATTTTGCATTAATTTAAATTTGCAGATTTTAATATATATTTTTTTGGTGCAGTGTCATGTATTAAAAAATTACATGTGTTTTATAATGTGTTTTAATTGAACATCTGCTACTTACACCTGTACAGCCAATCATCCGATTCGATGAACCAGAGAAACAGTTAACACAACAACCCACCTTTTATTTTTTTGGAGTGGAATGGACTTCATTTGCATAGAATTGTGCATAGAATTCATATTTCTTTTATTTTGATGACTGATGACATTTAGGTGAGTAGTCATTTTATTTTGTAACTAGTAATAGTTTTTATTTCCATTAAAAAATATGTAAGTGTTACTGCTATTATATTTTGAGATGAAAGCACTTTTCTTAACGGAAAAGTTAAGTGATGCAGTGTTAATTGATGGTGGTTGTTGTTGTTTATAACTTACCCAAACTATAATAGTGTATGGGTATAGATGCTAGTTTAGGTTAGTTAAAAACTCAACACTTAATGATTTATAATTAATCGTAAAATTGATACGGTTTTTATCTAACCTAAACTGTAACCTACACCCAAGCGTCTCAAACAGCTTCTCCATTAAAAGAAAATACTGAGATGAGTTTAAAACTTTTGTTTAAATTTATTTGTGAATTTTTGTATTTATTGATTCATTCAAAATATTATTCATTAATTTTATATTAAATTACTAATTTAATTTTATTAATATTATTAATTTTATTCATATAAATTTATCAATTTAATTTTATTAATTCATATAAATTTATTGATTTAATTTCATAAATTCATCAATTTGATTTTATTAATTTATACAAATTGAGTTAATTTCATTGATTTATATAAATTTATTAATTTTATTGATTAATATAAATTACGTACATTTTCGAGCCCACTTATCCAGGCTAAGGTTAGATTTGTTAAAACAACAAAAAATGAGACATTTGCATATTTCATAGAAATTTTTTATTCATAAATCTTATTTTTTTTCATATATATATCATAAAAGTACATTTATTGAAACAATTTGTTTTCTTCTTCAATCATTAAAAAACTTAGAACTTTACAATATGTTACACTATTTAAATACAAACAAGCAATAAGTGTGTATCGACCTAGAATTAACGGTTATTCATATTTTCAAATATAAAATGCACTTATTCATTTGTGGGGCTTAAACATTGGGGGGGAGGGAAGAACAACAATACAAATTCAATAGAATACATTTTTGTTCAATTGTTTAAAAAAATTACACGACATTCGTTATATCCAAACTTCAACCATTTTTTGTTTTAAAGAAAAATATACAACTTTCAGACTGCAAACACAATAGTTAAAATAATAATAATAATAATAATAATAATAATAATAATAATAATAATAAAACCCAGTTTTTCATAAGTTATCGAACGTAAAGATTGCACGTACAAATCTGACGAATGAAATGATGATGTGAAAAAATAATAATATTAATAATCAACAATACTTGCGGACAACGTGTTAGTAGTAGGATACGTAGGAATTTTGAGAAATTATATACTTGACGTAATCGGTATACAGGAGAAATAATCAATTTTTATTTTTAAAAACACAGTGCGTGAAAGTTTGAAGTTAAAATTTTTTTACTGAACGATATTATAACCATTTCGTTTATTAACAGTGTTGCATTAAATGCTATTTTTTGAATCAAGATTCTCACTACAGCCTGTATACTTTTATTTTTTGTCACTAGAAAATACTAATAGCTAGTAATAAATCGTACTATGCTTTTTTTTTTAACGTCGAGATATAGCATTTATTTTCAAAGGCTTTTAAAACATCGGCGTTTTATAATAAACTATGAAGTGATATTCTAGGTTTTCTTTTTGTTCATCACAATATTGACACCTGTTTGGTTTTACAACTTGATACATTTTCGTTAGAGCGATACCGTTTAAGTAATTTAGTACAACAACGTAGGTGCTACTGTGTTAAAACATTGATATATTTTTTTTTATCGATGCATACTCGAATTTCGCATAGTTCAGGGGCACGATAACAATTTTAATCAAATTTTTCGATGTTTAGAGAATGATATTTTGTTATATTAATTTGCAACTTTTGTGAATCAAAATTGGTTGTGTGAAAACAAAATGGCGTCGTTGCGGTTAACCGATTGACGAGTGGGGATAATACGAAAGGTTTAGAAATGTTGGGCGTTGCATGTCGTGTATGCAAAGTCAAATATGGCGGTGTTGTTTGTTTTTATTTTCTCCTGTTTTGAAATACATATATACAAGGTGGCCCAAAAGTCACTACTCACTGAAAAGCTTGTTGGAATTTTGAAGCAAAAATCCTTTTCTATTTTCAGTCAACATGTTCGTAACAATCAACAATATCTAATAAACGTAACCTCAATCAGTAAATAATTGCATGTTTGATTGGTTAGCAACGCGCTCTAGTGCTTACATCACTAATGAAAATTGCAAATTTTAATTACGTCAGAATGAGACCATTGACTTTTGGGCCATCCTCTATGTTTTGAATATTGTTCGACACTCTGAATGGCATGAATTACAGTGAACGTTGCGCGATGTTTTCGTGTTGTTCGAAAAATTCGTTGTAAAGTTTAGTTTCAATTTTTGCTTTAAAAATAGAGTGCTGTGTAAAAATGTACAGAAATATACAGCGTTTTTCACAAATTGTCACGTTTTAAAAGGCACTGCCATACTTTTTGACATTGTTTCGTTGTAATAGTACCGATGTGCGTATTTCCTAACGGTGGAAGGATGGGACTAAATTTTTTTGGAAGGAGACATGAAATGCTATATTTTTTGTTGTTGTTAGCACCTTTTGCATATGGTAGTTGACAAAAAAAATTCGTCCAAAATTTCCGTATATAATTTTTTTAGCAAAAGGAATTTTAGCACCACTTTGTTATTATTAAGTTTCAAAATGGTCCAATTTCGCTTTCCAAGTCGGCCGATCATAACAAACGGAAATGATATTTGTTATAATTCATGGAAGTAGAGGAGCCTTACAAAGAAGAAGAAACAACATTAAAAAATCGGAGTTGTTGGTTTTTTAAGAACAAACTTTATACATATTTTAACGTCTGTATTTGTCACCAGATGTCGTCCTATTGTCTCGACTCGCACCGTAACTTTACTCGAAACTAACATAAAGCGTGTGAAAGAAAAAAGGACCTTTCTCTTTCGCTTTTGTTTTAAAAAATATATTTTTATAAACAAAGAATGGATGATAAAAAATCTCAAAATCTGTTTAAAAAGTAGCGGATATAAAAAAGGGAATAATTTAGAGACACGTATAAAATAAAAAGGATCACAAATTTACACCATGATGGCATTGTCCTGGTATTCGATAGTGACGTGGGGATGAAGAGAGATGACGCCGTTGTCAGTTCTTGAATGAGATCGTTTCTCGCCAAAATTTAAGCCTCGTAGTCCCATCAGGGAAAAACTTGACGGCGGACGTCTATTTTTTGGTGGATCGGCTCGATGTTTGGTCAAGTGATTCAACGATGGCGGAGTCACTGAAAATAAACAAATTAACGATGACTAAAATCTCACAATATACCGTACGTTAGGAGCGTCGGTTAATATTTGAAAACGTAAAATTTAGTTGTGCAAAAGTCAGTCATGCGGTGTTATGATAGTTAAATAATAGTTAAATACCAAATTTGTTACTTCATTTATTTTTTTGTTAGTTTGGAAAATCAGGATCACGATAAAATAATAGTGAGTTTAATTGTTTATCGCGAACTCCAGTAGAAAGTTGCAAGCATTGTACAGGGTGTTCCTAAAAAGTCAAGTTCCATTTTAACCACAGATCGAAACAGCAAATAACCCATGTAAACATGGGTCCAGAAATGCCTCCCTTCGGAGATAACACAGGGTGATTTCATTGGCTTATCGTCTCGTAATTGCTATGCATTTCCAGACCCATGTCTGTATGGACTTTTTCTTTAGACGTGTAAAAGCGTAGCATTTGTGGTTGAAAATTTGACTAGACCGTTTTTTTAGGAACATGGTGTATAATATTAAACCAGACGATCGAAAAATGGATTATGAAGAATAAATAATATGCAAGACAAAAATACGTTACGGTGTATAAAAACTACAATGCAATCGAATTCTAGTGAAGTTACGAAACGCAATTTTTTCTATCGCGTGAGTAAACGAAAACGTTGCCTACCTCAACAACATGAGTGCCATGGAGTCTAAAAGAGAGCTTCTAATCGAAAAGTCTAACTGATTCACCACACACAAAAAAATAGGAATCGGAAAGGAGAAGATAAGATTAGAACACACAATACAAAACGGCAAGATGCAATGTTTGCTTATAGTATTAATATTGTTACTAAAAAGGGCAGTTAACGAGATATAAAAATATCAAAACCACACCAAAAAAAATAAAGAGACGGCCCACGATTTAGTTTTGTTATGTTACGAACTAAAGAAAACGTGCAAAGATAAAACGATCGGTATACCTGGTAGATCGAACGTGATAGCGTATTCTTCATACTGAGGCGGCTGCATGTCGTCAATACTTCCGACGGTGCTTTCGACGTCGGTGCTTAACATTTCGTCGTCCGAACTCGTCCTTACCAGGGTCGGAAGAGTCGTCGTTAAAATAGCCCTAAAATAAACGATGTGCTCAATTTAGTAATTTAAATAATGTAATGCTTAGGTGTGAAACAAAAATTGAACCAAAGTCGCACTTTTCATTCTGCAAAGTAGCGATGTGCTGCGTTAGTAATTCTTCTTCGTCAGCGACTTCGCACGGTGAGATGGGTTCTTCGTTGGAATCCGTTGGCAAATACATCTGAATAATACATAATTCATGATTTTCAATTATATTAAATTCGAATATATTTCAAGTGAATTCCAAAATTCGTACTGACTTTTGGTAAGTTAACTTTTGACGATCTCAACGACGATAATCGATTCGTAGCCGTCTGGCAAGCTGAATCCAACGTATCAATATCTGCTAGCGTTATTTTCACTTTCTTGAGTTGTTCATTGATAATGTATTCTACGCAACTGTAAAATGAAAAGTAATAAGATTAACAGGGGTAACAGAAGAAATGTAGGCAAAACTTGGTTTATGAACAAATTGCATTTCGAAATGTTGTTCGAGTACATTGTTTATGTGTGGTTTGCATTTTGGAGCTTTTACAATATGTACTGTATATGCTAGCAGTCATTTTACAGCATTGGAGCCATGTAAGAAACATTGAATGGTCTGTTGGGTTCATTTTATTATAATGTATATATCATGGTTCATTGTGAACAACACCCAACGTAAAATAAATAAACGTGTTTGTAGTGATATGTTGCCTTTTCGGAACCTCTGTACCCACAGTTGTAAACCCCACATGCAAATAAAACCACTTGCTGCTCAACTAACATCAGGTTATGGACCCAACATGCTTCCACTGTGTAGTGGAAGCGTGCTGGGCCCATAACCTGACGGGAGTTGAAAAAAAAGATGTATACATATCACCTTTTTTTGGACCCCCTGTACACAGTTGTAAATAAAACTTCACTTCCTGTTCAACTACATCAGGTTATGGGCCCATTCCAGCAAGCTTCCACTGCTCAGTAGAAACATGCTGGGCCCATAACCTGATAGCAGTTGAACAAAAAATGAAGTTTATGTGGGGTTTGCAACTGTGGGTACATGGGTTCCAAGAAAATAATATATGACATCACTCTCTAGGGTCAATTGATATTAATTCCAACAAAAATAATAAACAAACAAACAACATATTTGTATGAATTGTGATGTTCTAAACAGAGAACGTTGATAACCAAAGTTGCCAGTAATTGGAAAACTGATCGAAGTGAACTTACAGCGTTTGTTTGTTGACATCGTTTAGACTATCTTGAGCAGTGACATTTTTGTTGGTGCGAAGGATGCAAGGTGCGTAGACAATGGCGAGAGCACTAGGAGACATACGATTGTACTCTTCCTGTTGGGCCACCCTTGCCAAATGAAAGAAGATCCTTTCAAGCAAATCAAAGTTTGCTTTGGGAAGTTTGTTGATGACCGAATAGATTGCAGAAATCCTCTCTAAAGAATCGGTGACATCTGCAATAAATCGAGTACGTTTGTGGTCATTAACGTTTTTTGTTTGCTCAATTTTTATATTCAATTATAAATATAAAAAATACTAAATGTGTAAATGTTACCTGTTGCCCGCACAAATTCATCGTAACATTCAAAAGTCATGAGGGGTTCCGACATTTCGCGGAAAAACGATTTCAACGTTGATGTCAACACATGAATAGCATAAATATCAAAGTTGACATTTTCAGAATCTGCGAAATATTAAAACAAATCTTAATCGTCTATAAGACAAATTATCGCAATAGTTTTAATTACTGAAAACAACCAAGTGATTATAACCATTTTCAATAGCTAGCTTCAACATTTTCACTTTAGAAGCGGCGCCCGATTTCCTATATAAACCTTCAGTGTAAAGTCCTTTGAGTTCTATCGTCGTTATAAGGCGTTCGATGATGGGAGGGATTTTAGCGTCGTCGACGAGTAACGTGCTTAATCTAGCACCAAATATCTTCCCATCCTGTTTAAAAAAAAATAAAATTTTAATAACAATATAAATTATCATTATAAATTATTTTTAAGTTAATTAAAAATATGGTAAATAATTTTAAAACATAATATCAAATTGCACACTTACTCTCTGTCCAAACATTGGATCTTGGTCCTCGCGACAAGACGAAGTGACTTTACTGCAGCACTTTTTGTGACACGTCAGTTTGCAGTCTTAAAATGTCAAAGTAGTTATATTATATAGATAATTTATAACAAAAAATATATATATATAATTGAGAGGTAGAATTTCCACCCAACGTCTCAATTACAATAGGGAAAATTTAACTTACTTTGACAAACGAAACCTTTTTCCATCAACCACATGAAAGCCGAACAAATTTCACAAAGGGTAGGAATGTTGAAAACCACGACGGTGAACGAATGACCTTTTCGACAAGCCTGTAGGAATAAAATAAAATTTGACATCATAAAATTACATACAGTATCATAAAAGATTTTAAAGGAAGTTTTAAGTGTTTCTCGCCGTTAAAAGCAAAAACAAAACTCGCCACTATTCGTTCTTTTCGCCGCTTTTCTTTTGATTTGACCTTGGTTTGACCTTTATCGTCCGTGGAGCGTTGTTGCGATACAAACTCGTTGAGAAAACCACGAAAAGCGTTCACGCCCATAGTGACTGGGAAGGCTGCCGACGTGCTTTCTTGTTTACACACTTTCTCCATGACTCGTTCGAAATTTTCTATTAAATCTTTGTACTTGAGAGAAACTTCGCCGTCCTTTTAAAATAAAATTACAAAAAAACCTTTACAACTCGGTTTCTAAAATCGACATTAAATTTTTAAGCAGTAAATTCTACAGGGTGTTCCTAGTTAAATTTTAACAACAAGTAGAAAAAAAAGTCCATTTGAACATGATCTAAAAATGCATAATAGTCATTTGCATACTACCTACAACGATTATTAGACAAACTAGAAGTAGACCCATGCTGTAGCACGGGAGCATGAGGTAGTAATACAAACTTTAGATTCATATCTACAAAACTGAAACGTATTTGTACTTTTTAAGTACAAATATAAAATTAAGTGATTTTATAGCAGAAAGGAAAGCATTTTTGGACTCATGTTGAAATGAATGTATGGATGTGTGGTTAAAATTTTATTATACCTTTTAGAAACACACTGTACATATATAAACTGTAGTTATACTGTAAAAAAAAATAATACAACTTACCTGACATAAAACTGAGTAAGTACTGACGAGATTCGATTTGAATTCTTTGAGGGCTTTTTTAAATACTATATCTACAAAAGTATCACGTTTTCCACCATCTTCGTTGATCTGACTTATCTGATAAAATTTTAAAAAGAGAAAGAAAAATTACAAATGTACAAAGAAATAAGTCCACCTAAAAAATTCATAAGGGTTACTACTTTTGCCCCCCTCCCTAATTTATGATGATTACGATAACAAGCGTCGTCCACTGTAGTATCGTCAATCAGAATTCACAAAGGCTTATGATATATTCCAATGATGGAATCATTTCGTGATTAAATAAGATTTCATAAAACTGATTGGTACCTTTTTCACGATAAATGAATCCATACACTGGAGTTCCTCAACATCGGAAATGATGTGGGTGAACTCGTTCCTGTCGGTGAACTCGGACATCCTCGTGACGTTCCAACTCGGAACGTCGATTCTCGTTATCGTCGAACGCCGGTTTCGTTTACGATTGGTAGGACTTCTTCTATGAGAATCCATTTGGCACGGACGTTTGTTGGAATCACGCGAGCATTTCATGTGAAACGCCTGATCACATGCTGTTTATGAAAAAATAAGTCGTGTTATTTTTTGTATGAACATACAGTATATTTAACAGATGTATATACAGGGTGGTCCAGGTTTACTTTTACGATCAATTATCTCCGGAAGTATTGGTCGTAGGATGATAATGTTGGTGTTTGGTATACTTCCAGAGATAATTGGCCGTAAACAGACTTTCGGACCACCCTGTACATGCCTATTGATAAATGAATAGTTTACCTGAGCATCTCTGCCCTTGAGCGAAGAGTGTTCCCAACGTTTTGTGACAAAGGCTGCAAAGTTCGCCTCTGTGGAATTTATTCGTTGTTTTGAATCGATGTTGAAAAGATATGTTTGACTCCTTTTCGTAATCGGACGATTGGTCAAACGATGCTCGATGTCTGTTTAGCTGGCCTGATGACAATGCTTAAGTTGAAAACGAAACAAAACATTGATACAAAACCCTTTTCGTAGGACAATATAAGTTAAGGACAATTTATAAAATCCTGACATTCTCTAAATTGCTGCTAATGTGGGAGGAGTAATTAATCCAAAAGTATTTTTGGTTAACTGTTGAAAAAGAATAATATAAGTTGATTTAACTGAATTATGAGTTGTAAGTATTGTTGAGCAGAAAAGCATTGTTGAGTGTTAAAAATAATGCTATGTGGGCAACAGGAATACAATGAGTGAGAACTGATGACTGAGACAAGTTATGGAATGCTGGACCTGATCTTTGGTCAAATAAGGTTGATCTGTTCATTAGTGAATGCTGCAGAGACTGTAACTATTATTTGTTATCTGTCTATGACTGCTTTATTAATACAAGAACATTTTGTTATCAATTTCTGTTACGTTTGTTTTGGAACAACATAAACCTAGTTGTCACAAACGGTCCGGAACGGTGTGGTTACTACCTACATAGAACACCACAGCTAAGCCTGATTTAGGCAATGTATGAAATTAACATTACATTAACTGAAAAAATGTGAATTATGATGTAGGCCTAAAAGTTAGGCTTAAATTTAAATGGTAGGCAAAAAAAGGTGAAAAATAAGAATAAGGGAAAAAGACGTCAAAAAATTTTTTTTTGACTTCTTGATTTTATTTTATTTTTCTTGGTTTTGACTTTTTTGGCTGACAATGTAAATTTAGGGCTATTCTTTTAAAAGAGAAAACGTCAGCCCACTCAAACTAACCTAAATAGATGCATTACACATACAAGGTGTCATTTCATCCTGTGCCAAAAGAGGCTAGGCATTCTACAGAATGACTAGATTTAAAATAATTAAATCGTTGGGTAGCTTCTTGCGCAACAAATGTTTCCATAGCAGCAAGCAACAAAGCGCGTTGCCATTGGAGCAGAGTGGCTACCTGCCCTGCCATTGGCTTTGCCGCATTACATGACAAACACGCTAAAATTCTAGAAATTTGTTTTCGATTTGTGGTGATTTTACAAATGACATCGTTGCACGAAACAACTTTTACCGAATGATGCGCATACACACAGTTGATGTTAAAAACTCAAGAAATCATGCCCGTCGAAGGATAGGCTTTTTACTAGTTTTATATATTGCCAGTTACACATAAAAAAATTAAGATGTGATTTTAGAAATTGTACAAATGAAAATAGTTGAACTTCTTTTGCAATACTTACAATATTGTGAGAGGAAAAAAGCTACGTAATTAAATGGTTAGTTGACTAATTAAAGTTAAACTTCACCACTTACCAGTGCTATAGTCGGATGATGTATCCGTCGACGGTTGTTGAGAAATGTACGTCGAGTTAACAGTCGAGTTGTCTTCTGGGCCCGAGTCTTCGCTATCTTCGTGACTGTTCCTATTTTTCTTTCCTAAAACTAGTTAACCCGTTTTTAGTCAATCAATGTTCGAACCATAAAATTGCTAATAACGTTTAAATTTGAAACCTACTCATGAAACTCTTGATGTGTTTCTTCGCCTTCTGTAATGCACTCTTTTGATCGTTAAGTTTCAAGTCTTCCTCGTCTCGATTGGGTTCCTTGGAGTCCAGCTCGAAATGACCGACATTGTTCTGATCCAGATCGGACGATGAACGAATTTTCAAATTTTTAATCTAAGAAAAAATTAAAAAATGATTTTTTTTTAATACGCATTTTGATATTGGTATTTTTCGCCAGATGGCGCCCTATGTCTTGACTCGCACCGTAACACACATGCGAAACTAATATAAAGTGTGTAAAAAAAACTTGCTTGAAATATTTTAAATATGAACATCATACGTTTACATTGTCCATCTAATAATGTAACCGCAAAACAATAAAACTGTTCAAGTCATAATAATTAAACAGTAACATTAAACGATGTTAACGATCAAAGGATAAATTTAAGACATGAACAAACAAGTCGATTAAAAACGGTTTTAAGAATAGGCTTTATATTATTGTCAACATATGTTGCCCTATGTCTCAACTCGGACCCTCACATCCAACTTACTCACCAGTGAAATTAATATAAAACTACATGTGATAAAGATAAATATTTATAATGTTAAGTAAAGCGTACGTTACCTGTTTATGCGTTTTGGTGGATGGTATGATTTCATCCGAAATTGACGCTTTAGCAGATTTACTTCTCTTCAGCGAGATCTGCAAAAAATTGTAAACAATTTTTGTAAACAAAAAAAAAAACACACTAAAACAAGTACATTAAAAAACTGTTCTTTTAAGATTAGTTTATTGTCTCCAGATCTCGCCTTATGTCTCAGCTCACACCCTCACATACCAATGATTCTAATATAAAGCCTATGAAAGGTATTAAATTTTAAATTATACTAATCTATCTCAAATGATATAAAATAATTGCTCACTTTTTTCGGTTTCAATTTTTCCTCGTCGCATGGTTTTTCAAGCGAATCTTTTGCAACGTCAACTCTGAAAATTGATAAAACGTATTATTACGAAACTAGAAGTAGTCCTGTGCCATGCACGGTTATAATTGAAACAGGATTTGGATTTTTGAAGGTTTCGTTTCATTGAAATGTCGCCAGGTGTCACCGCTGACAAAGCGAGCAGCAGCAACCAAGCAGTAAGTAAAAAAGAGAAGCTTTGGATGGAACAAGTGTTCAGGACCATGATGTGTTCTCACAGAGATGAGGATAGATAGAGGGAGGTGAAGACTTGGACCATTCATACCAAACTGTCACTAGCCTATGAAAGAAAGTCAAATAGCGACATTTACCTATTGTTTTCGAAAGGTGGTGAAACAGCAGCGATGGGCGACACGGGGGGCGTTACTATACAAGTGACTGGTTGTGCGAATTGTTCTTGATAAGGTTGTGTAAGCGTTAACGACGAGGAAGACGAGAGAGTAGATGTCGATTGCGCTTTAAAGTAGTAGTTTTCCATTTCGGAATCTTCTTGAATTCCGCTGCTTCTGAAGTAATCGATTCAAGAGCGTTATTTAGAAGCAATTTCAAATTTGTGTTTGTTTATGATTGATTATTAGTTAATTTAACTGTCACATTGAAAAAAAATATGTGACAGTTTAAAGCTATACAAAATATTCCTGAAAGGTCCAGTCCAATTTTAGCCTCAGCTGCTACAAAACAAAGCAAAAAATTCCATATAAACATGGGTAAGGAAGTCCAAACTCGTTTGCATACCTACAGTAATTGATATAATAGGCTTTCAAATTCAGCCTGTTATAGAACCCATGTTTATATGGGTTACTTGATGCGTAAAATTCGATTAATGTTTAAAATTTGATTAGCCCTTTCAGAAACGCCCTGTATAGAGAAAAAAAACAGACTTACTCTTCCGAATCCTTGAAATCGCTGAATTTTTCTTCCGATTGACTTTCGATAGTTCTGAATTCGTCAATACTGCTGGCTTTCGATGAAGGTTCCTTGCTTTGTGGATGAATTTCGACCATTTCCATTTCTTTACGCTGCCGTTGCCTCGCTTGCATCATGAGATGAGCCCTGGTTTTGTTTTTGTTTAAAATGTTTATTTATAAAATATCAAATCATGTGAAATTTTACCAAAGGTAAAATTAATCAATGCTAACCTCTCACGCCCTCTGTTGCCACGAATACAACTCTGAATATAAATAATACCGCTGCGTAGTTGCTGGTAATGCTTTCTAACAATGTAGCCTCGCCAGTATCTCTGAATCAACAGAGCTGCGTTGTGCCTAAGCTGCATTGCAGCGAGCATTTTCTGAGCGAGGAATCGTCGTACGTGTGCCTATGTAACAAGAAAAACATACGAGCTTAAAATATTACAAATAATTAAATGTAAGTTTTGTAAAATATACAAAACCCCAAAAATTTGTTATATAACAGCCATTTGGCATAAACTATACAGTGTTATGTATATATAAAAAAAGGTTCAAACTATATGTGATTAAAATGTTGACATCTCATGGTGTCATAAAATTTACCTGGAGTTGAATGATGCCGTGACGTAACCGAAGAAAGAACCTCCGCTCAGATACAGCACGATACCATCTTTGGATGGTGATTATGCGAGCTAGGATAGCTTGATGAAGTCGGTAATCGAGCTTAAGTTTCTCGCTTTCTCGAAGAAAAATCTAAAATAACAAAACAAAACGCATGCAATCATTTTCTTGAAGTAACATAGTTTTATGTTTTTATCGTCTTTAGTTAACATCAAATTTCCAATGCTCCGAAGTTGGACAGAAATGATAAACGTGATTAACTAATACTCACTTTAGTTTTCCCTATTTGATAATTCTCGTGGTTCAAGTTCATCGTCAATAAGAATTCTTGAACATCCGACTGCGAACTCAGCAATCCTTTTTGTAGCAAAATTCGGTAGTGCTGAATGAATTCCTAGAAAAATATATTTTCAAAATAAACGAAAAATCTAAAATACGTTCCTTCTCCTATGAACCGAAATTACCCAGATCTTGCACCCGTGTTTGAAACCGTAGATCGAACTTTGGCTGTCTCATAATCATTTCAGTGCGATAGCAGTTTTGTGCGGTATACATTAAACCAGGAACCATCATGCGTAACCGTGCAACCCCACAAACCGTGTGTAATAAACAATAATGACCACAACCACATAGAATAAATAATATATGAAATTGATTATTCTTGAACTCTACCGAAACTGGTCGTTTTCCTTTAATTTTGATTCCAATGGGATCAGTTCGTACTGTGAGAGGATTTTTCGGACACCTTTGCGTGCTAAGTTCGTTCTGAATGCCATCCTAATACATATGTATCAATATTTTTTATTTTAAATGTCTTATCTCACATTAGTCATCAGCTGCTTATCACTGTGCGATGTAATCATAATGTACAATACACACATGAAAAAAAAATTTACAAGTAAAAACAAATGACATCATTTGTCAATGGCGCACATATATGAGCCACAGGTAAGATATTCCGTTTCGATCATCTTACAGTGTTCCACGAAAAACTCTTAAGAATGGATGAAAACACATTATCGTGTTAACGGAAATAAAATGTTGGGCTGATTATAAGACGATGCTGATAATATGTTTAGGAATGAAAAATAAAGCATGAATAATATTCTATGAATAGTAGATTTCGAATCACTATTGTAAACATTATATCTAGACTGTCGCAAAAAAAAGGATCTCAGTTGACGCAAAAAATTAAATTTCTGTGCAAACCGAAAATCAACATTTCTGTGAAGTGGCAACACTACAGTGTCAAAATTGAGCAAAATTTTCTTGTATACAGGGTGTTCCTGAAAGGTCTAATTTTAACCACAGATGCTAAACAAGGCAAAAGAAAACATATGGGTCTAGAAATTCTCAACTTCTGAGATAACACATGATGAAGTCATGTAAATTCATAGGCCGATTGTCTTATCGATCGCTAAAGATATGTAAAAATATGTAAATAGGCATACTTATTTTTCTTTGAATTTCCAGACCAACTTTTATATGGACTTTTTTACTTTGTTTTGATGCGTAGTTTGTGTGGTTAAAAATTGACTAGACCTTTTAGGAACACCCTGTATAACAAACGTTTGAGAGAATTTCACTCATTATCAGTGAAATCGTATAAATTCAGGACCTCTTTTAAAAATCACACCACACACATTTGCTCTCGACGAAAATCATCGTAAATCGCAAAGTGCCGAGTTTCACATTTTCGACCCGCTTTACTGACCAACTACAAAGATTTCGAACAATATAAAACATGCGCGTCCAATTATGCCATGAAATTTTAAATTTAATACTGTGATTTTCGTAGCTCAAATGAATTGAATCGAAATACAAGGTGTCCACAATGAGATCTAAACATATTCTTGGTGGAACGGAAGCAGAAACTCAAAGTTTATGTCAAAATTTTGCGGTGCTTGTCAAAGCCACAGTGGCGCTGCAGTCAGTCAAAATGGAGACTCTTGAGTTGCCAGGCTACAGTTGGTGAACAAGTGCATGACAAACAAAATGTTTATTTTCTTTCAAGTTTGTTTAAAAAATTTCGAACCATGAAAAAATTTAAAATATTCTAACTCTTAATTTTAAAATTCCAAACGTTTTGAACATTTTTTCGACATGGGGAAATGTTGCAGAATGCACGGTGCGAGTTAAGACTAATGCCAAGACATTCTTCGCACCATCAGAGGCGCTAAATGTGGAGGTGTATTGACGTCGTATTATATTTTATGAAACTCTAGTATATTTCATTAAAAATGTCACTATCATCTCCATGTTTAGTTATGGTTATATATACGAATATTCCTTCAAACTATGTGATTAAACTGTTTAGATTTCATTGTGGATACCCTGTACATTTAATGTTGACTACGATCCGATACCAAAATGTTGTTCTAGTTTTATTTACGTAACTTATAGCATTATTAATCTTGACAGATAATTGTTACTATTTAAAAATAGAATACATTATTAAATACACTTAACGACTTTTATTAAATACACTTAAAAAAAAAAAAATAACGCAAGTGACATGTAACACAAGTTGAGCTTACCTCAAATGTAAGTCGCACGTTGTATCCCGATTGGCGGATACGAACCGTTTCAAGCATTCCAGTATACCTGAGCTGACGAAGAATGATTTCTTCGTCAAAGTGGTTTGCAATCTAGAAATTTAAAAACTTGTAAAAACACCACCAATCAACTACAACAAAGTGAAATTGAAACATAGGAAATTTGGTTTTACTTTGTCCGAGTTTGACTTGATGCATCTCACGAAAAATGGACTGGCTTGACTGAGTGTTTCCATTAGTTGGCATAATGAAATCTGCAAAATAATTGATGTAAATTGTATTTCATTAAGATGTGGACTTTATAAAATTTTGAATAATTTATATAAAATAAAAGAATCCTTATATGTAACCTGGAATTGTGCAGTTACGGTCAACGGTTGTTTACGAGCTGTTCTTCCAATAGCTGTACCGTGAATATTTTGTGCTCGACAGGCTAACGTTTTTATACTTTGCAAGTTCTTCAAGCTCTGTGAAACCACATCGGTGAAAATTAATTTATCCATCGCAAACATTTAAGGCATGTTAATCAGTTTAAATCTTCAGGGTGTTCCATGATTCATCACCCCATTTGTTTTTATTATAACTTTTTCATTTTCATTTTATTTTTCAGTTTCTTTCACATTATTAAAAGCAACTGCAAAAACTATTATTATCCACTTTTCTTTTTATTAATTTTAGTGATTTTTTTGCAAAAAAACAAAAAACAAACCATAAAAAAACAAGCAAAATTTGGTTCAACCTTTATTCTTAACTTCACAAATTTGAAAATAAAGGAAAAAGCAAAAGTCGGTGAATTTTTAATGTTCAAAAATTGAATTCAGAAATATTAAATTTGGTATAATATTTTTAAAAAACAAATGAGCGAAATTTGGTCCAAACTTTATTCTTAGCTTCACACATTTGAAAATAAAGGAAAAAGCAAAGGCTGGTGAATTTTTTGTAAATTTTTAACGTTCACAAAATTGAATTCAAAAATATTAAATTTGGTATAATATTTTTACGAAACAAATTAGTGAAATTTGGTCCAAACTTTATTCTTAGCTTCACACATTTAAAAATAAAGGAAAGTGCAAAAGTTGGTGAATGTTGAAATTTTGAAAAGATTTTAAAAAATTGTTGTAATTTTAATTTACGAGAGCCAAAAAAACACTCGAAGTTAAAAATAAAGGTTGAACCAAATTTTGCTTGTTTTGTTTTTTTGTACAAATATTATACCACAAAATTAATAAAAAGTGGGTGATAAAAAATTTCTTCAGTTGCTTTTTAATGATGTGAAAACAAATTTAAAAAACAAATTTAAAAAGTTATAATAAAAACAAACGAGGTGAAGAACTATGAGACACCTTGTACATACCTTATTAGTCTTGGTTCGAGGACGAAATGACTTGTTTTTGCTAAAAAAAAAAATATATACATAACAAATAAGTCGACGAAGCTGATTGTTTATAGTTTTTTTGACGTAATAAGTATGAACATCTAAAACGTAAATTTTAAAACCTAAGTAATAAACGAAATCATTTCATAAGTACACGGAAAGTGAGAATAAAATATAATAGCGATAAAAAGTGACGATTACATACTTCAAAATACGATTGGCTCTTTGTAGTACACGAGCTTCATTCACGTTTAATCTAGGAGTTGCAAAATGCTGATCGTTCACATTCGACAAATCACGGTGTGTCCAAGGGGAAGAAGATGTTAGTTGTGGTGTGGCAGTATCGGAATAGTAATTGTCATGCAATTGTTGCTGAATAAAGTTGTTCTTCCGCAAGGCATTTTTCTTGGGACTAAAAAATTTAGTCAAAACATAACAAACTACGGATTAAGCAAAGCATTCCACTACAATATTAGTCGTTGCTATCTCACAGACACAAAAGTTGTCGTTAGTCACGACCAAAACTACCGATTGACTTTAGCTTGGTTAGTTTAACATTCTCAAAGATGTTTTTAGTGTGAAAACACGTTGTAAAAATAAAAACTCATGCACTAAGCTAGTATGTAACGTTTTGCAAAATATTAGTAATGGTTAAATTTTTTCCTAAACTGACGTCGTCTCAAGCGTGTTCGCAGAACTTACAGAATTCTGTGGATTGTCATGTTCACAGATGCCACACCTAGAACCGTGCTGATCAGAAATAAACGCAATATTGTAGCACACGTAAAGAACGTTTTTCTCTGTCTAGTGAAATACCAACTATCAATATACGACCTTTTCTTGATCGTTTTTAACTACAGGTGATCTGAGGAATGCGTTTCAAGATTCATATAGTCTAAATGTCTAAAATTGTCTAAACTTAAAAATAAATCTCCGCATTAAACGAGGGGTGCCATTTTTTTTACAATTATGTTTATTTTTACTTATTGTTTTATTTTAATGTATGCAATACTGATTTTAAGCTTTAAGATACGTTAAAACTATTAGAAACCACTTTAAAACACTCATAAACTTAATATACAGGGTATCCCCTAAGTCAGGGCACATCTGTAATTCTTTAAGTTTGTGTATCATAATGGTGAACTCAATTTTTTAGCGCACATGTAAACGACGTATGTTCACTGTGTATAATTGTTAAAATGAACATATTTTTAACACGTGTACAAAACAAAATGTCCATTTTTTTAAACACATTTACAAAACAAAATGTCCATTTTTTAAACACATTTACAAAACAAAATGTCCATTTTTTTAACACATTTACAAAACAAAATGTCCATCATTATGATTTATACATTGAATTGAAGAATTACCCACAAGTTCCGACTCGGGGAACACCCTGTATAGTACATGTCTATTTTCCAAATTTTCATTTGTACACACCGTAGCCTACTTATCAATTTTTATAAACGTAAGTACAATTTATATTCAAAATAGTGAACAATAATTTTTTGTTTAAAAATGACTTAATTCATATATATATGATATGCCATAGAATTGAAGAAAGTGCATAAACTCTTTGGTTTTCATTTTATGCATTAATTAGATGCAGACTACAATGTTAATGTGTTTTTTGTGTGTTTAGTTTTGCAAATTTATAAATGAGCATACAGATGATAATTGTGAGGAGATAAATATTTACTTAATGGGATAAAAGCAGTTCACCATATAATAGTTAATTTTGAATGCATTGTAATTAGTTAATTAACAATTGAAAAAAAATGTACTAAAAAGATAACGTCTTCCAAAGAATCGAGAAATTGAAAGCGACTAAAAAATTTGGTCCAACTCACTTCATCACGTTTTCAGTTTGTTTCCGGTTTCTCAACGCAACGGCTTTCTTCAAGCCTCGATCGCTACCTCCTAAAAACAAATAAAAAACAAAAATACACATTTAACGCACTTTTTATTTTGGAACAAAATTTTCAAACATTAAAAATGCAACTGAAATAAGAACAAATAAAATACAAAAAGCATAAAAAAGAAAAACCTTCAGCATTACGATATCTTTGTCCAGCCGCAATAAATGCAAAATATGAACGAAAAAACGCCCTCAATATGGCCCAGCGAAATACTGCTACAGGATCAGCACCTACGAGTTCACGAACGAACGCCATGCTGCTGTTCTTTAAAACGCTAACAATGTCTGGCCTCATGAGATCCAAGTTTTTCTCTCTGAAATCCTAAAATTTTAAAAAATTAGCTCACTGATCAATTTCAACCACCTTCAATGATAACAACATACAGGGTGTTCTTGTAGTCAATATTTAGGTCACAGATGCTTTGCATCAAAATAAAGTGAAAAGTCCATATAAACATGAGTCTGGAAATTGCATGCTCATTTGCATACCTACAACAATTGAGACAATAGGTCTATGAAATTAGGTGATTTCACCTTGTGTTAGTTTAGAAGACATTTCCAAACCCTTTGTTTGAACTTTGACTAGACCTTTCAGCAACACGCTGCATATCATAAGCGTTGGTCTAGCCGAACTTACTTTGACTTGATATTTCACTTTTCCTGCATAATGTTGAATGATAAATGCCGATTCACGCTTTTGAGGGACTTCATAGAAGTCATTTTCTTTGTGCTGCGCATGAAATCGCTGCAAAAGTGTGTCATTCGTTGCTCCAGGAAAGCTGTGAACGTGACAACGACACATAATCAATTGCAATAACCCCAAGTTTATTAACCAATTCAAACAAGTACATCAAAATAGGATTTGTTAACAACACACTCTATATCCACACATTTCAGAATCGGTATTTGTCAGCATATGTCTCGACTCACACCGACCCACTCGCCAATGGAACTGATACAAAGTGTGCAAAAAACGTTTGAAAATTTGTTACACTTACTTGCAATGATCGTCTAGTATACAGAGCAGTCCGTTAGGTTTTCCTTCGATTAAGTAAAGACAGGCTGTGTTGTCGATGAATTCGATGTTTTTCCACCTAATCCCTTCACGTTTGTACTCTTCTTGCTCATATTTAAATACGTGCTGATTGAAATAATATTGCAAATGCTCGTTGGCAAAGTTGATGCAAAACTGTTCAAAACTGTTCGATTGCCCGAAATCTTCAAAACCGAAAATGTCGAGCACACCGATAGAATTTCCCTGCGACCAAAAAATAAAAAGTATCCAATTTTGGAATATCAAAATCATTTACAAAAACAACAGCCAACGCTGTTTTGGACGATGTTTACATTTTGAGGTTAAATCGAGACAAAGCATATTTACCAAATTTTCTTTCGAAATTTCTTTTTTGGCAAGTAGTGCATGGTTCACTTGAAGCACGATCCAATCGAATAACGCACCATACAGACATTTTGCCAACGCATCTCGAGCAGCAATAGCCTAATACAAAAATAGAATATATGTATACAGGGTGTTCCTAAAAGGTCGTCAAAATTACCACGAATGCTATGCATCGAAACAAAGCAAAAAGTCCATATGAACACAGGAAAATGCACACTCATTAACTCAGAAACTGTGAGTTAGTTCACTGTGGTTTAATTGCGTAATGAAAACAAATTTGATTACAAAAGTAACATGAAATGAAATGATTCTAATACCTCTGGTAAACGATAATTTATCACAAGAGTTTCACCGGATGCTTTAGCTCTTTTGCTCGTCAATGCCGACATCAGCGTTTCTTCTTTAACCTGTTTAACATTAAGTTTGATAGTTATAATAAGAAGGATGATTAAAAATGGTTAAAATAATGTCTAAAAATGAGTGTTGTGAATTTTCAATATCAAGGTATCGAACAAACCTTTAACAACTTTGAAATCAGCGCGACTAATTCAGGGTTCTTCACCCAGACGGCTTCATCATGATGATATGTTGATTTCTGATTGAATAAAAAATATACGAAAAATGTCAAAAGATTTTCTCACAATAAAACTATTAATTTTTAATTTACCTTGACAAATTCCACATTTCCTAAGTGTAAAAGCGCAGAGAGCACACAAAATAACCTAAATAAAAATATTACAAATTAAAAACAAAATTAGCTTTGCAAGTTCGGTATAATTGATGGTGTTTTGGATAACGAACCTTTTCTGTTTTTCGGCAGAAAATCCAACCATTTCCATTGACTGTTTGAGACGAGAGAACTCATAGCTTTCGTCGACACCTTCCAGTGTGAAGCAGTCGCTCTTGGGTAAGGAAAAATATTCAAGATATATATTAGGATATATATATTAATATCAGCAACATCTTTGACATAATTGTACATCGATATGTGACAAATCAGCTTGGAATATCAATAGGAATACAAAAAATGCAAATAATGTATTGTAATACTATGAATGTCACACTTTTATTCCAAGATATAGAAATCATTATGACAACAGACAGTCTTAGTGGGGTACCCTGACTATTATGGGGGTCCAAACCCTTCCCAGAACATGTTTAGTTCATAGAGACGTGTTTAATGCTTTTTGAATGTTTCCATGAAAAAAAGTGACAAAATCGGCTAAATTGTGCCTTTTTTCGGTCTAAACATTTATTTGGAGCTCGATTTGCCAAGGAAACAACGTAATTTTTAGACATATTCGTGAAATTTCAGGTGAACCCCCCCCCCCCTTAAGAGTCAATTCTAAATCCACCACTGATTGTATAGTTCTTCAATTTAAAATTTCTATTATTTGAAATTGAGTCTTGTTTATCGAAAAAGAAGTATTGCACCAGAAAACAAGGGTTACTCAAGATATACCTGGTTAAGATAGTGATAATCTTTCGGTTGTCCTAAGTTCATGGAGATTCGTTCTTCTTCCGACGCCCCGGCCAATAAGTAGTAGAATACATGATAATTTCTTTCGTTTTTGGCCTGCGAAACAATTCTTGATTTTTCGAGAAGGTATTTCTGTACAGCAGCCCTAAGCAAAATGCAAAAAATAAATTAAATTAAATTAAGTATAAACAAAGGATATTCAGGGATATTGCAGCATATTTTATATATGGTATTATAAACCTAACGTAAATATGAAAAAAAAAACTTATATATAAACACATAGTAGATTTTTTTTTTATATGTATCTAAAAAGATAAAAAAATGCGATAACATAAGACTACCTGTAAGTGTCACAAAATGAAATTTCATCCATGGAGACCTTGACAAATTCATTATCACGAAGCATGTGTTGCAATATTAGTTTTAAGATATGTGAGAAAAATCGGAGTTATCAAGTGTGATTTCATCAAGTGAATTTCCTTGATCTTGATTGTGAAAGAGCCATTGTTTTGAATTACCGTTAAGTGTGCAATGCTCATCAAGAAACTATTTTGATAAAAAATTCCCACCCAGCCGAACGATTTACAATACCAACAACGGAATGTGTAGAAATATCATTGCTGATGTGTTCATAACAAACAAGTAAACAAAAACTAATTACGTCATTAAGAAGTTACATCTAGCACTTCACAGATACAATCAACATTGACTAGTAATCACTGATTTATGTTTGTAATGTTAAGAATGTACAATAATATCATGTAAAAAACATGTTATATATGCTATGGTACAGTATTATTATGTAATATAATCCCAATTTTTTGAGTTTACTACAATATTTTTTAAAGTATCAAATGATGTGATTCTGTAGTTTATCTCAAATCAACCATAAAGCATTGAGATATATATGTATATATATATATATATATATATAGTAGGGTCCAAACATCTAATTAAGATAATAGGATCTCAATAGGATATTAAGACAACAAAAGCTATTGTGTTCAATGTGCTGTGAGAAATGGAAAATGCTAGGTAATCAAATGTTTTAACAATATGACTATTGGCAGACGACAGCAGAAAATCAGCCATACAATACAATGCAAGTGTTACATTTTGAGTTAATTTTGAGATGAAGTTTGCATAAAAAATCGCATATATCGATATTTTCTATAAAAGTGAAAACAATTCAGCATTTAGTCAGTTGGCACTGGTGGATTTAAAAAGGTTCAAACCCTTCGCAGAAGATGTTTAATTCATTGATGTGTTTAAATGCTATATGGATGTTTTCGTGAAAAAAAAAACCGGTTACATTGTGCATTTCTTGGAGGTCTAAACACCCAAGATTTGTAGCTTGATTTGCCATGAAAACAACGACATGTTCTTCATGAAATTTCAGATGACCCCCCCCCCCCCCTGAAAGTTTGTTCTAAATCCAAACTGCCAGTTGAACACACACAAACCGAATAAATAGAAATTTTTTATTGCAGATTGGTAAAATAGCATATTAGGGGTATAGCATAAATCGAAAACTTCCTTTACACTCAAAGGAATACAATGGAAAAACAAACATAGGTGACAATACTTGATTTATACGAGGGTTATGTTGTGCACAAACCCTCGATAAATCGAAAAATCGAAATTGCTTCCAGTCATGAATTGACAGAATTTCATCGACCATTCAATGACTCATCAAAACACAAAATCGCACAAAGTTGATTTTTCTCACATATATAATGAGCAGGATCTGGGGGCAGGTATTCTCTTAAAATCGCATATCGGTGAAATCAGAAACTCGCATAAACCGAAAAGACTTCCTGTATACTAAAAAAAAAAACAACTACCAACATGGAAAACCATAATTGACAATTTACAAATGTTTTCCAGTTAATTTCTTTTTTGTCTGCTCAATTGACAAAGCATCAGGAACATCTTCCATTGTACAACCATATGCTAAACTCGGTGAAAAAGCATTATGCGATTCTTTGCTGTTTTTTTTTCTTCTCTTCTTCTTGTTGTAATGATTAATGATTTTACAAGTCAATGGTGATTTCGAATGCACAATTTGATTTCTTTTTCTTCAAAACTCTTCAAAGTTCTCCCTAACCTTAAGGCAAATAACTAAAAATAAGAAAAGGGTTTCTGAAGTTTTCTTTTGTTCTTGTACAAAAAACAAACCCTAGTATTTATTGAGTCAATATTTATTCGCAGCAAATTTGTAGAAAGACAAGGAAAACAGAAATGGCTGCATTTAGCATTGGCTGCCTGCGCACTTGTGTTTTGAGGGACCAGGGCGAACAGGAAGCTGATTGAAAACAGCTGGAGTGATATTTAGAAAACTTATGACCCTCCCTTTAGCTTTCAGTTTATTTCTCTTTATTAGTAGTGTGTGTTCACTTTAAAATACAGGAAGTAGCTTTTAAAAGGGGAATGCAGTAAAGTACAAGTTGGCAAATTTAGGTTGTGGCGTCGTTGTTGATGTTGTTGTCAAATCTGCTGGTCGGATACCTAAAACCTCGAGGAGTAAGCGCAGATGGATTTCCGTAAAGAAAGCGTGTAGTCTAACTAAACCGAAGTTGATAATGTTGTGTGTTGCCAAAATAATGTTGTGTTTCACGTTTTGGTTTCTGAAAATGATGCAAGCAATGCCAGAGATCTTGGCAGCGATGCAACATTGACCTTTTTTGACTTGAGGCTCTAAGTTGAATGAATTTTCAAAGACCACTTTATCAGTATGTAATATGTACATATGCGTGTCTAAAATATATAGACAAAGTATATTGAATTTTTTTATATATTTTTATATACGCATTAAAATATGCTTATGTCTACTTATACACCCAGTACATTGTACATACAGGACGAGACAAAAGTCATTTGACAGTTATAAGTTCAGTTATGCATATGTAATTCAAGCTATTACACAATATTCTAACCAATAACCAAAATAAACGAATACAAGAGATAGACTAGTGACAAAATCACTTACAAATAAACCAAAAATCGCATATATCGAAATTTCTACAAAGTGGCAAAAACTCCCGTGGACAGTCACTTGTGCACAAAGCACTACACAAAATCACATAATAATGAAATTATCTCGCATATAAATCTTCTGAACAGAAAAAAGATTTACCAAACTACATTAACAAAATTGCATATAAGAAACTTGCATAAATCGAAGATTTCCTATATACAGTGGAATCTGCTTATCGTAATCACGGATAATGTTATCAATCGGCTTTTGTTATCATTTTGTTTGTTTGGTTTTTTGTCCCAAAACGAATGTTTAATGTTTTATATCCATTGTTTAATGTCATCAAAAAAGCAACAGTTCCAAAGTGATCATAATAACCGGATTCCACTGTACATAATTAAATTTTTGTTCCAAGGGATTTTTAAACAAGACTATTTTACAAAGTCCTTGTTTTTCCAATTCGAAATTGAATTTAAACGTTTAATGGCAATGGGATTAATGGCATTCGACAATAAAGCAAACGTGCAAAATGTTTTTCGAGAAATGTCAAATCTATCATTAAGTTCACAAGTCGTTATTCCAAGCGTACTATGGCTGAAAATTGATTTTCGAAATGTTAAGGACATCGCAGGTTGAACTTCTCCTTTTTTATTTTATATTGTACATGCTTTTTTTTTCTTCTTTAAATTTAAGACTTAACATAATTTTTTTTTAATGTTATTCATTCCATTTTAAAATTAAACAACAAAAAAAGACAATGCATGTCTGAATAAAAGATTAGCATGTAAACAATACAGGTTAAATATGATGTAAAAAACCTGAAACCTGTTGCTTCGAAGGTAGACAAGTTAGATATACAAGATATTTTAAAGCTTCTGTTTAATCAAAAACTTAGGACTGCCGTGCACTTAAATTTCCAGGGCCAAATACCAAATAAAAAGAGAAAATTAAAGTAAACATAACGAGTCAGGCAAATGACCCCAAAGTGTGAAACTTGACATGGGTTCTTCTGTTTTGTGTTGCAATGCAACGAATTCTTGTTGTTGGCAGACGACAATTCAAATCAAGGCTTTTCAAATCAAGACTTTTCAAAATAGTCTTCTTGCTCAAGAAAATCAATATTAAATCTGTCCCTTTTCTAATCGATGTATTTATTTAAATTATTTATCGATAGAGATTAGCTTGTGTTCACTCAATACACTGTGGATTGATAATATAGGCCTACTTTTGTTTTGTATTATTTAACGGTAATCCCATAAGACTATGGTAAATCACGTTCGTTCGAAATGCTTGCACAATTTATTTTGACATTTGTCTAACCAATGGTGGTATATTTTTAGTCGAAACTGTTAAATTCGTCTATATAAAGTACGAAGTGATTTTTTAAAAACGTTACTTGTGCAAATAGATTTAGCATTATTGAGGATGTCCAGAAGAAGGCTAAATTTAGGAAGTTCAAGTACTTCCAGCAAATAAATCAGGAAAACATTTATTTAAGCTGTTGTTGCTCTGATTACAAGAAATCACAACACTGCATTTACATGTGAAAAAATTACTACACTCTGGTTCACTTTAACTTTAATGCATATTACAAATAGGACAACTGGTCCAAGGAAAAAAACACCAAGAACTTACATGATTTCAATGTTGGAATGGAAACAAAGCATAAAGACATAAAATTTGCACATAAATGTAAATCACAATTTTACAGATGCATCAAGAACAAAGCAAAAAGTCCATATAAACATGACTTCGGAAATGAATATTCATTTGCATACCTAGAGCGATTAGCAAGACCTATGCATTTGTTATTTCACCCTGTGTTATCTCGGAAAGGAACCATTTCCGGATCCATGTTTATATGGTTTGTTTGCTTCATTTTAGTAGTTATGATTGAAATACGACTAAATCTTTCAGGAGCACACTGTAAATTTTATTATTTTTATACTCTGTATATTAGTTTCACCAGTTTATGGTTTCACTTATGAGTGTATAAGTTTGTGAGTGAGCGAGCCGGGAATTGAACGTATACTGCCATCTACAGACATTTATGAGAATATGCTGTATACTCCAATGTATCAAAAAAAGCCGCATAAAACGAAAACCGCAAGTCCTTCGAATAATTCAAAAACTGCATAAGTCCAATGTAAAATAAAAACATCGCATATATAAATAAATAAATCGAAACTTGCAAAAATCAAAAATGAAATAACTTAAAACTCACATGAATCGAAATTTGCATGAATCAAAATTTGCATAAATGGAAACGTGCAGACTTTAATGTAACTCCTTGAGCGTGTAACAGTGACAAATAAACAATAAACAAATCAAAAAATGGGATTACTCAAAATATGCATAAATCGAATAGCGAATTGCTGAAAAATTACATAAAATAAAATCGCATAAATCGAAATGATGTAAAATTTGCATTATGTTTGTATATCCCGTATAATATATATATCCAGTAATATCTGTGTATGGCAGTATATAAAGCATCTTTTATGTACTTGTATTATTAATCAACACTTTTCATTGGCATTATACAGTATGATTAAACTGTTTTGAATTAAACCTCAAGCTACCAAAAAGACATCATTGAAATTCATGTTGTTTTTTTTAATGACTATATTATTTTTTTAAATGTTTTTTAAATGATTTTTTTTTGGTTATCATATTTTTTATTATCCTTGGGCAAAAAGAATCAGAGCAAACACAATGAACACAGTGAATTGTCTTCTGCCAAGAAAAATGATATTAAGAAACATGATGAAGGTAATGAAGAAAGAACAAGAATAAGCAGAAATTGTTCCGTTGAAAATGCTGTCATGCAGATGAATGAAAATAATGGAACCATAAGGTGCATGAAATAGCAGTCATTGAGATCAACAACCTTATTCTTGTCAAACAAAAAAGATGTTGTTTAGGTGGATTCCCTCCCTCTATCTGTGATGGTGGTGACACTTTGTTAAAACTTGGTACCGAAAGCTGATTACAAAGAAAATGGTTATGAAAGAATGAACTTAAAATTAAGTAGTCATAGTACTACATTTCATTCTTATGCAAATATATCATGTGCCACAAACACGCTTTCCACAACAAGACACATACAAATTTTATTTTAATTTAGTTAAGAAAAAAAAATCGATTTAGGCCTAATTTAAATAAAAATTATGCGAGTTCAACTTTGAACAAATTTTTTTAAGAAAATTAAAAACTAAATATTTTTTGTTTTAATTTTGAACACTATTTTGCACAGCGTCAAGTTGTTGGCATAATAATAATAATGGTTTATTTGAGTTGTCAGACGATAGATTGGTTGATAAGTTTATGTCATATCAAGTAGAAGAGATCAAGTTTAACTACATATTACATTATCAGATGGAGACGACTTTTAATGACTGATTTAAATCAACTGATTAATGAGCTCGAGAAAGAGACAAAAACAACTTACCCATGAACCATTCCATTTTCTTTGTAATTGACTTGAATGAATTTTCCAAACCGACTGGAGTTGTTGTTATGAGACGTTTTAGCATTTCCAAAAGCCTAAGAAAAATATATAAAAATAATTAAAATAAGGAAACAAATAGTTGACTATACACTTCTAGACAGTCCTCGATTTATGCGAGGGTTTTAAAAAAAAATTCGCACAAATTGAAAATCGCATATTATTACGCACATGAACTCATTGCAATACAAGTAGACGAATTTACAGTACTGTACAGTATTAAGTGAAAGATGAATTGAAAAGAAAATACATTAAAAAATAAATGAATCAACGTTTAAATGGACAGTCCTCGATTTATGCGAGAGTTTTCAGAAAACTCGCAAATTAAAAATCAAAAATCGCAAGCCATTGCAATACAAGCAGACGAATTTACAGTACAGTAGTAGACAGAAAATTTAATGGTGGAAAAACATATATAAAAAGTAAATAAAACAATGGATAAATAAAAATTCAACTAGACAGTCCTCGATTTATGCGAGTTCTCAGAAACATTTCGCATAAATCGAAAATCGCAAGTTATGTATGAATCCCCATTGCAATACAAGCAGAAAAATCTACAGTACAGTAGTAAATAAATGATGAAATGGTGTAAAAATATATAAATGAATAACACTTAGCTAGACAGTCCTCGATTTATGCGAGGATTTGAGAAAAACTTCGTATAAATTTTGAGAAAATTTCGTATAAATCGAAAATGGCACATTATTATACATGAACTCATTGCAATACAAGCAGACGAATCTACAGTACAGTCGTAAAAAAAGGTGAAATGATGGAAAAATAAAATAAACAAATAAACATTTAATTGGACAGTCCTCGATTTATGCAAGACTTTTCAGAAAAAAATTCGCATAAATCGAAAATCGTAAGTTATGCACGAATCCATTGCAATACAATGCAAACGAATCTACAGTAGTCCTGCAGCAGTGAATAGATGGAGAAATGGAAGGAAAATATAATTAAACAAACACCTCGCATAAATCGAAAATTGCATATTACAATATATGCATAAACTCACTGCAATACAAGCAAATGAATCTACAGTACAGTAGTAAGCCCAAGGTGGAAATGTTGGTTACACACACACACACAGACGCGTTGCAATTTATTATTCGACTAAACAGCAGTAAACACGTCAAAGACAAACGGTTTAATGTATTATCGATGTTTCAACACATTCGATTCAAAAGAGCTAAACACAAGGGGAAAAAAAAGGGTACACACAGAGTATTCAATGATCCGTTTTCTCCCTTTCACATCTTTCAAACAGATCCTTTCTATTTTGGGGATAGAACACATTTCGCACATACCAGTATAAATCAACCAAACCTAAATTCTGGGCACTGGTTTTTTTTTACACCTTCTGTGCTTACCGCCTAGTAACGTGAAATATATTTTGTAAAAGAAAAACACTGGTAAAAGAATTTTTGGTAAAAAAGTTTGAAAAATGTGAAAAAAAAAATATTCAAAATCTATTTAAAAAATAATTTAAATTTATATGTTACACCATGTAGACGTTCCATAGAATGCCTAGCGTCTTTTGGTAAATAACATCTTGTATACAAATGTTTTGGGTAGTTTACAAAATTTTGTCTAAAAAAAATAATAAAAATGATTTTGTCTAAATTTGGACCTAGCTACATTTAAAACTAATCTAATTTTGTAACTATTCCAACGCTAATTTCATACATTGCCTAAATCAGGCTTGACATTCTATAGACTGCCTGAATTCTATATATTGTTGGTGGTAACTAACATTTAATAAACAAATACGAAACAAACTTTATCATATATTTTTTTAATACGAAAAGCGTTCAAATTTGAACCGGATTTTTATTTCATGCAAAACAGCCATTTGGTATAGTTAACCTGTATCAAACAACACGTTCTTTAAATTTGAACACCCTTGTTTTTATTAACATCATTTTCAGTTTTCACTTTTTTCTAGTTGAATGTTTAGTGTTCATTTAGTTTCCTGTTAAAATGTTTGTAACTCATTTTTAAGCTAAGTCATTATACAGTGTGATCAGTGTCTTTACAGTGTGATCTTGAAATCGCCCCATAGGTTTCCATACTACATATTTATACAAGGAAGGTGATCTAGAAATCACTCCAGTTTTCCATACCTATTTTATTCTTAATATACAGGGTGAGTCATGAATTGTCATAATTTATTTTATTAAATTAAATTCTATTTTAAATTGTCTCATATATTTATTATATTTTGTTCCATTATACATATTATTTTTCTTGTATTGATTCTTACGTGAATCGAATAAATTTTACAGTAGTTTAGTTTGTAACCATTTTTCATAACTATAAATTCAAAGATTATTATTAATAGACAGTTTTGACATTTGAGTGTATTTTAAAATACGATACTAATCAGTACAATTTAGATATTTGTATTTCATTTTTGTTTAAAAACTGTATTCTGTATAACACTACATTAACGTGTATTTAGCATGTTTTTCTTAAACAATTTTCTTAAAAGAAATTTTGTGTACTGGGGAGCATTGAGGATAAAAGTTCATCTAGTTTCAAGGTCGTTAACCCATTACTTGAGCTCAATTCGTTTTTTCCCTCGATGGTTTAATTTGGGAAAAAATTAACGGAACAGCAGCGATAGCAAGTGCGATAAGTAGGCTCGAATTAAGCATCCGAATTTGCAAAACCATTAAATGTAATTGGGAGTGTTGTAAAAGTGAAATTGTTCAATTTTATTATTGTTCTACGATAAAAGAAGAACAGAGATTAAAACTCCACTATCGTCCCCCCAAAAAAAGCCATTACCATAACTTTTAAATCAAAAAACGAAACTCATTAATTCCTAATATAAAGGATGTCTCAAAAGTTCATCATACATGAGTGATATGTTTTATAAGTATTTCCTTGTAACTTTATTGGCAATAAACACATTGATTTAAAACAAAAGGTGTTAAATCCCTCATGAAGTTTTTTGGGACACCTTGTGTACGTTTCCTCTTTGGTCCTAAATCATTCATAAATAAGTATTGTACATACATATACTATTTATATACTGGCATATATACTGCATGTACATACATATTGCAAAAACAAATCAATTTTTGGTTTCTGCTTGTTTCGATTTATGCGAATTAAAATGTATGCAATCTTTGAGTATAATTCAATATTTGATTTATGTGAGTTTTGAGTAATTCCATTTTTGATTTCTGCAATTGTCGACTTATTTATTTAAATAATGCAGTTTTTATTTATGCGAAAGACTTATGCAGTTTTCGTTTTATGCGTTTTTGGTACATTGGACTAAAAATCATATTCTATACATTACGTTTAATTCCCAGCTCTCACTAATGAAGCTAATATAAAGAGTGTAATGATTTCTGGTGAAAAGCACATCACCCATGTATGAAGACGTTTGAGACACCCTGTATAAACTGGATTTCTTTTCTGATGTACGGTAACGAAAATACTTTTAAAATATAAAAAAAAAGTAAACTTGTAAATCGTTTATATTTTATGTGTATGTTATTTATATATATATTTATTTATTTATTTATATTTTATTTATATATATATATTTATTTATTTATTTATTTTTTGTTGGTGGTTTGTTGTCGTTTTGGCCTCCTTGTCCTCTATTTAAGTTCATGATGTTTTCAAATATTCCAATTGGAAAATGTCCAATTGTCACAAACAGACCATCTCAGCGTTCGAATCACAAATCCAAAAGGCTAAAAAAAAATGGTAACTGTTACGACAAAGTTTAAGTGCAAATAGTCTCCCCTACAACTATTTGATTTATCACATGATTTGTCTCGAGCAAATATATCTTATCTCGGAAAAAATCATAATGTTTGACAAATGTCAACAGGGTTTGCGGTTTACATTTCAAATACATTGAGTAAACTAACAAAATGTATATGAAACATACTTATGCTTAATATACAGGGTGAGTGATAAAAAAAAACTATTCTCATTGGTTTACATCTTACGGCTCTATAAGGTGATCCAAAAACTATCCCCGTTTGTTTATATGCTATGCCTGATATACAGGGTGAACATAAAATACTGTCCTTCATAGAGTTGTGATATATTTAGTTGTAATATATATATCATTGAACTGTATATTTTTCAGAATTTTTTCATATTTCTTATAATGTACATGTATTTTATATACAAGATTTTTGTTTCTTGTATTAATTTCTTATGTGACTTTTCCATATTGAAAAACTTGCAATGGTATACGGATAATGGATATATGTATACGGATATATGGATAATGCAATGGTATACTATAAATTAAAATTTTATTAATCCAGTAATACAAAATAAATTTTTGCTCAATATAAAGGGTGATCCGAAAAAATCGTTCATATTTATTTAATAGTGTTTTATTTTATTATTGATAAAATTTTATTTATGATTATTTTTCTTATAATACATTATTTATCATTATTTTTTCTCATTTTATTTATCATTATTTTTTTTTGTTATAATATTCTATTTATCAATATTTTTTCTTATAGGTATTTATTATTTGTTTTCTTATGCTATTTAATATATTTTTTTTCTTATAATATTTTATTGAATTTTATTTTATTTTCTGCATTTTCTTGTATTTTACATATTAATTTTTCTTATACATGTTCATATACAACTCATTTTTCTAGTATTTCCATATGTTACTTTCGAGCTACTTGAAACATTTTAATAGTGTAATGATATGAATGTAAATTAAGATCAAATCTAGTAATAAGTCTATTTTTATCTTAACTCCATTAAACATATTAGCATTTTCTATCTAATGATCATTTACTCCGATTAATTTATCAATTTAATCTGTCATTTGGCCAACTAGCATTTATGTTAATTTTCACAAGATGACACATATTGATGACAAAAAAAAACAAACAAGTGTCAAATGAAGAGTTCGTTTTTTATGAGCTATGTCAGTACTCAGCATTTTATGATATCATATTTATTTGGAAATTCAATTAAAAAATATTTAAAATATTTATAAAATGTCACGATGTTTAAAATGTAAAAATAGAATATAGCATCATGATAATTCTTTAAAGTGTATATAGCAAAAAAAACAAAACAAAAAACCAAAAGAACTAAAACATTACAACTTTAGTATAATTGCATCAATTACACTCCAAGACACATGTAATTCGTTCTTTCCAAGATTCCCATTAAAATCTATTAAGAACACATTAATCATCGTTCTGAGTCACAACATTGGATTGAACAAAAATGAAATTAACTTTTACTTTCTAAAGAACCAGCAATTTGACTTAATACGAGGGGCGTTCAAATTTGAACCGGATTCCATTGGTCATTTGCAAGTCTATTGCTAGCACCGTGGAGTCGGAACAAAATCCAGTTTAAATTTGTGAACAGGGGAATAATTCGCATTTTTGGAAATTTTTATTTGAATTAATATTAGAATTGATGTAAACAGAATGGATTGCCACACCTCGATTCTCCTTTTGATCTTTTATACTTTTTTTTGCCTAAAAAAAAATCTTGGCAACTTAAGAATTGTTTCCAAACAATACGAAATCGTTTGGAATGAGTCAAGTTAAAAAGTAAAAACCTGTGCATCGGGCCAATAAAAAAGAGGAGGAGATATTTTGGTTGCAATCCAAAATCACTCCGAAATGAAGTACATAAGAAATCTGGACAAAAAAATTGCAAACGTAAGACTGTTACTAACATATACCATACAACTGCAAGCAACAAATTCTAAGAGAAAAAAACAAACGAAAAGGTAAAAACTAATTGTTACACGTACAAGAAATTTTCGATTTATGCGAAAATGACATTCTAAACAAATTGTAGTTTATATCGAACAAGTACATTTAAAAATGCTTTTGGGTTTAGCATACTCTTTATATACAGATTTACATACATGAGCCATTTTTGATTTCTGCATGATTCGATTTATGCGAATTATATGCTCTTTTTGAGTAATTCGTTATTCAGAGATATGCAATCTTTGAGCAGTTCGATATTTAATTTATGCGTGTTTGGAGTATACCGGTAACGTAATTCCACTTTTGATTTCTGCACGTTCCGATTTTTATGCAAATTTTGATTAATGCGAATTTAAATTCATTATTTGATTTATGCGAGTTTTGAGTTATTCAATTTTTGATTGCTGCAATTTTCGATTTATTTATTTTTATATACGATTTTTTTTTACATTGGACGTATGCGGTTTTTGATTTATGCGAAGGACTTAAGCGGTACTCGTTTTATGCGTTTTTGGAACATTGTACTATACAGTATATTCTCATAAATGCCTGTAGATGACAGTATTCCTAGCTTACTCACTCAATTACTCACAAGTGAGTGAAGCTATAAAAAGTATAAATATCGAATAAGTTGAAATTCCCATAAAATGGCAAAACTTCAGCACAATCACGTGTGAATCAATGCACAAAAATGTATAATAACGAAATTTTCTCGCATATAACGAGCGTATAGGAGTATTTTTCGGTGTCATGTATTAACAAAATCGCATTATAGTGAAGTATAATTGTGACAACTGAAAACTTAATTTTACGAATTACGTTTTTTGCATGTTAAACACGCTTGTGGCGCTAGACATTATTTTTAACCAACAACCTTAACTGTCTATGATGTCTACGAGCATAAATATTAAAAAAGATAACGGCACTCTTCGGTTATGCGCGCTGCACTCGCTTGTGGTGCTACTTGCTCCACATGCTCGCACTTTGATTCGCTTGGTTTTGCAGTTTAGGTGGTGAGTTCGCCTCCCACTCGTGCCGTGTGGGTTCAGTTTAGGGTCTGACACCGCGGGGGCAGGTTTTCTCGGGGC
>JAQIWH010000426.1:0-50963 GCA_034695005.1 Cryptops parisi | reverse complement strand
AAGATAAAGTAATATAGTAATAAACAGTGATAAAGATCATAAATTTATTCACTTTAATACTGTTTCTGTATAACAAACGTTGCAATTTCAGTCAATGTAGCAACAAGAATTACAGCAAATAACATGTTGTTGGGGCTTTACTGGGAACAGTAATCTACTTTTGGAAAAGATGAATGTTCTTTTCATTTTTATAGTATCTTTTATTCTGTGCAATGCTTGCCACCAGTCACAACACTTACCACCCAAGTAATGTATTTTCTCAAAGGAAACGGGCTCAACATATCGTTAAATTTTGTTATAACACAAAATTAAGCACACATCTTGTAGCTTTACTGTTTCTTTCTTCCTTTTCATTTAAAATTCAATGTATTGAAAATAAGTTGCAAATGGTTGAAAAAAATGAACTTGTCATGTTTTTTTTTTAAGGTGAGAAACCCACATTTGTTTTATACCTAAGCTTTACTGCTTTAAAATAGACACTTTACCCACAAACTAAAATTAAACAAAAATGTCGATTTTTTTTTGACAATTTGTTTTTCAGTGAGAACAAGGTATTTATTCATCATGAAAGAATCGATCCACCTTGACTAGTTGGCTGTCACACGATAGACAAAAAAAGATTATCTGAAACATAATCCTGTTAATATCCGGAGAAATGAACCATTTTTTTCTATCCGAAAGGCAACAGGGTCTATTAGAAGCATTGGATCCAATCTCCATTAGATCTCATGATAAACGTTTTCAGACTCATCATATTAGCATCAGCAGAACTGAGCTCATTTTTCCTCTTCTATATAATAATCAGCTTATGTTAGAAAATCCTCAAGAACGAACTGGCGTTTCGTCTAATCCGCCTTAAAAAAGTAATGACGAACATAGAACTTCGAGGAAGGTTAAAGATAGTGAATTTTCTGCTACCTTACCTTAAAATTTTTCAAAGTTTACTCGTTTACCATATGAAATTATTTTAGCTGAACTTTAAAATCAATAGCATTTGCATTGCAAATTTAAGTGTTAACGTTGTTGCCTACAACGATTTTCCTGGTTCCTAGGTCAGGGCAAATGCAATTGCCAGTTCAGTTTGACAGAATATTTGGACGAGTGTTGTTGGTTCAGGGCATTGGGGATGATTCCATTTGCAGCACATGTTGCAAGCACACTCATTCGAATGCACAGGGCTGTGTCTGAGAAAACATTACAAAAGTGGTCTTTCAGTTGGTTCTCTATTACAGGTAATTAGCGTGTAATTGAACATTAATCAAAGACTTTCCACTTCAAGAAAGCTAATCAACTTGTTCTATCTACAAACAAAGGCTCAGGTCAGCACGAAACATAAAAAAATGCTCAACTCTACTTTAGAAAACGACTCGTTTCTACGACCGTTTTCTTTCATCAGGTGCTGCATTAACCTAAGCTTATTTTCTGCCTATCGAAGCACATTGGATGACAGCAAGTTACGCCTCTATGTGTCTTCAAAGTGCCAGTAATCTTATTTTCTAGAAATTCTAAAAGATCCTCTAAACGAGAAAAATGGAAATTTTTCGGGTACTGTACTTACGGAGTTTAATTCAATTAAAGGCACCAGTTTTCTTATTACTGACAGTGTGCCTCTAAAAAATGTTAAAGCTGAAGTTGAAAGTTGAAGGTTAGGTCTGACTTTATTTAATACGTACCAAATAGCCTAATAAAAAAAGTGACTCTTTCCCCGAATTGTTAAAAGACGTAGCTTTCAGCACTGTCGTTAATGTATAAAGAACAGAATAAAAAAATGTAACACGAACACGGTAAATGTATGATTTATAAACTTGCATGTTGGTGTTGTAGAGACCGTTCATCGATTTAAAAAGTATTACAAGATAATATAGCAAATAGCCAGTTTGACAAAAATATGTACATAAGTGTAGTATGCAAATATTAGAAGTTTGGAAATCCTCATGTACTTTAATGATATACTTTCATGTACTTTAATGGTATATGTACTAATTATATTATAATACTGTAAATAAAAGTTAGCATTTTTAAAGACGTAAACTTTGTGCACTTGCAGTTTAGATACAGTAATAACATGTAGCAAAATAATTTATTTTGATTGTTTTTAAAGCAACAATGATAATTTTGCTACTGGACAAAAGTTTGACATTCACTTATAAGGTGCAACTGTTTACCTCGTGTATTATACCAGAGAATAAAATTGCATTTGAAAACATTAGAGCAATGGTATTGTTAAATAGCAAAATGACTATTTTAGGTCATAAATTTCATATGCAAATGATAGTGACAATAAAAACCAAGAAAAGCTACAACTGTACAACACTTTTTTCCACATGGTAGCAAACATATAAATTATCTGCCATTTCTCATTTTCTTTCACTTCTAGAGAGTGATAACTTCAGCTTCACAGAATAGTGTGCCCATGAGGCAGAACAGTCACGGACATATTGACCAAAAGACAAGGAAAGCGCATTACCAACAACAGATTGAGACAGCTAGCTAGACGATAAGAAATGACGTTAAATATGATCTAAAAGCAAAAAAAAAAAAAACAAAGAACAGAGAAATACTCAAAACACCCAGTTTATCAAAACTTCTCCTTTGTTGCACCAAATCTTCATGTAAGTCAAGACACATGTTTATTTCAACAAGCACCTGAAAACAGGCTCGTATATCTTTCTTGCCATTTTTAGTATCGAAAGGTGAAACCTTGGCCCAACAATATGATGCCCACAGTATCATCTATTGTTCTCTTGACAATAGACGTTTCTTCCTGTCAAGTGCATCCCCTTGAGAAAGGGCATATGGCCCATTGCACTTCCCACCTCCCAATTCGCTTCACCATGCCTTCTATCTATCTCATTTGCCTTCGTCCAACGTCCATCACCTGCCACGAATTCGGTTATCATCCACCAAGTCCAGCTTTGGGCGACATTCGATCGGTGTCTCGATGCTCGTACTCTGCCGTGCAGGTGACCCTAGGGGCCTGGACTTTCGCTGCTTCGTATTCAGTGTGTGGGAACACGCTTGTCATACACAGCAGGAAAAGGTCGCGGTTGTTTCAGTCAACTCAACCTATGTAAAGCTGACAATGTTACGTTTCCCGGCCGTAAGAGTTTAATATTTAAAAACATCCGTATCAATCTCTTATTCACACCACAGTTCTCCAAGCAATGTTTACTTCAAGAGTTAGTTGGTGGCATTCATCTTAATGCACTTGATTTGTAGCACTTCGGTAAAGATGGTTTTGGTGCATAATGCAGGTTCCAGCTGCCTTCATTCCCACTAAATCCAAAGCTGATTTGAAAAGTTTCGAAATTGAATGTATCCACCTTGAAAGCTTCATGTTCAAACAAACAACATGGATCAGAAAACACAATTTGGCATAATCCTAGCATCCCGATATATTCTGACAACGAACGAAGATTTATCTATCCGGGAAAAATGTTTATTTTATAGGAATCAGTAGTTTGACAGATAGTAAAAACAACAACTTATGAATTGATCAATTGTACACGTATCATGTCTTGAAAACAAGTGTTGCTTTAAAACAAACAGTGCCATGAAAACTAAAAGCTGCAGTTTTGTTGCGGTTACTCTCCGTACATTCATTATTCAGATTACAGTCGTATTTTAATTATCAAAATTTTGTTGTTTTATTTCACACTATTAATACCTTATAAATAAAAAAAAATCCAAATACCTTGAGCCTCAAAACTAGCTTGCCAAATGAGTTATTGTAATTATTATCATTTTCCAGTTAAAAAAGTTAACCTGGAAAATGATAATAATTAGAGACCAGAAGGACTTTGTTGACACAAAACCAATATGAATTAAATTTCCACTTACAGACATTAGATTTTACTTTATATTTATTTGAATAAATGATAGACTAAAATAAAATTTTTTTGCTTATTATTATATGTCAATTTTAAAGAATATTTACTCATTTAACAAGCGACTTTTGTGTCATACCGTAAAATGTACAGAATTATAAATAAATTCAAGTTAACGCGTGTCTGTCTGTTTGTGTGCGCATGAATAATAATCACGGCTAAACGGATTTTAACAAAAGTAACTTGAAGTTGCTCCAGGAAATATCATAGGTTGTTTTATGTTTAATAAACTTGATTAAAAATCAAACAAATCCATCCCCAACACGTTTGTACACTCTCAAATTGTAAGTTTTTGTTTATACACTGGCTCAGGCACTGTTTTGTCCCTTTAAAAAGTCTTTAGAAAAGAAGGTGAAACGTTAGGAGTTTATTGGATTAGTTCACCTCGTCAATAAAGTATTTTTTATGATAATATTCAAAGTGCAGGATTTTAAATTTAATAAAAAAAGAACTAGTTGTTGTTTTCACTAGATTTGTTATGGTTACATTAATTAACACTAATAATTTACCATATCTGAGTATGTATGGCAAATACTTTGATTCAACGCGGGTTTACCATAACGACGTGAATGCAAACATTGAAAAACAACGGGGTTGGTAAGAACGTGAGTGAAATTTCAACAATAAACTGGAATGGTAGAGAACTACTCACTATATATTCATCTGCTGATAAATGTGTTACCATACCAACAACAAACATAAGTATCGGTAAATATGAGATTAACTGAATATTGTATACAAAAAAACAACAAACACAAGGTTCCTTTTTAGACTCCTTGTAGTTACCATACAATTCGGATTATTTATTTCCTTTTTTAATGATTAAATTGTCAGAAAATTATGGGGGAAGGGAGAAAGAAAAACTCACAAATGAGAGAAGCCAGAAAAACTTACGACAGCAAAGAAACGTTACACTTTCTATCGCCAATAAGTAGACTCGTAAATAGATTCGCGAATGTTGAAGTTTCACTGTAACACAAGTTTTACGGCTTGTAATTCATGACACTCCATGACACAAGATACTGTGAGTATTATAGCGTATTTAAATTGTGCTAAAGCATTACACTCAATTACTAACATTTTCTACAATTGCCAATTTTGGCTCTTCGTGTGTAAGACAGTTCATTGTGGATGGTTCTTCTTTAAACAAACACAGTCGTTGCTAACAGTTTCAATAAACCTGTATACGAGAATGAGTTAATCGTCTCTACATGGAACCACGTTGGTGGTATACTACCATGACAACAATTGATATCGTTAGTGATAAAAGGAAATATGATTGGGTTGCTACCGATTTCCCGCGAAACGATTTTCTCACAACCTAGGAAACATGGCAGAACTTGTTGTTGCTAATTGCCAGCTGCTGGAAAAAGATAAAATTGTCTATTTTTTTGGGTAGTCATGGCTACTGCCACACAATGTAAAGGAGAGTCGGAAAGAGCATTTCGCGAACCTCTTACAATGCACTTGCATCTTTAACAATGCTTCCCACTGTATAATAAAATATTCACGACGCTCTTTTTCAGCATGCTATACCAAGGGTCTCGAGTGTATACAAAACGGATGCGTTGTTGTTGCTTTTGGTCGTCGTCGCTCATCTTTTCACATGATAACAGAGCGATGGTTCGGAGCAAAAAACATGCTCATAAAACGAGCATCCCAGCTTCTCTCTCGACTATCGAAATTAAGTTGTTTCCACCAGTAGCTAGTGCGAATAATGAGGCGAGCTGAAGAGCAAGTCAGTGACAAGCGGCTACGTTAATAAGCTATTCCAACGTTGATTACCAATAAAATTCACGTTATACGTCAGCCACACCAATGGAAAGCTCGTGACAAGCGTTCACCACCACCGAGAGCGATCTTTTCAGAAGTGGAGAAGGATGCCATCTAGTTGGGTTTTTTTTTTCGTTTTCTTCGTCCTTTTTCTTCTTCTTACTACTTCGTCGTCCTCTTGAAATTTCTTATTTGCTGTAGCTCTTTGTGTCAGAACGAAACCTTCATTAAAGGCCTTTCAATTCCAATGTTGTCATCTTCTCAGCAATAGGGGAGAAAATTAGAAAAGAATCGGCCACGGTCATCCACTTTGACAGAAACAAATTTAGTTTTTTTTTCTTGCTTCCTTTCCTTTTCTTAGTGCTGTCTTTTTTATTTTTACAAGGATGACAGCCAAAGCGAAATCAAGCTTGGCGTCAATGGGAGTGAAGTTGTGAAAAGAAACAAAAAAAATAGATTTACGACTAAGAGACAAGAATTGTGATCTTCTAATTATTTTTCTGTCTCTCCGACAACAGACAGACAATATTCGAAATCGATCAAATCCTCATTAACCTTTTTGACTTGGCACGCGATGGTCTCTGAAACGTGAAAATCATCTTCTGAACTCTCCCCCTCTCTCTCACTCTAACGGGATTACTCATTGCATCCGAATTAATAAGATTTCAAAAACATGCCCTACTTGTAGGTAAAAAAGAAACATGAACTTCCAACATGGATAGATGGCAACCGTAACCCACTAAAGAAACAAAAATAAAACGTCCAGCCGGGAGTATATTTTAACACACTCATCACTACAAATGGTTGACTTGGCAACACACGCCGTATTAAATAGCAATGTTAATTACTGCTCTCAAGTACACATACAGTATAGCGATAATGTGAGTTGTTAAGTTCGCTGATTGCTGGTATGTTAATAATTTTTTGGCATTTTTTTAAAACTATTTAAGTTTGAAATACCGGTACACTAACAACTCAATTATCCGAATCGCGATTGTCCAATAATCCGGTTCATTTGAATTAGGACAATACTCTATACAGACGTGTCTTATAAAATTATTAATCCTTTTCTGCAGTATTTAGTTATTTGTAATCGCTTGTTCTATTAAGTTTTATTTTGTAGTATGACAATTGTTATTTTAGATCTGATGGATCGCATACCGTAATAAAATAAAAATAAATCCAAATTCATACATTCTCAACAGATCATTGACATTGTCGTTAGCCATGAACAATTTATGAAACAAATGTAAGTTAATATTGCACATATTGTTTATTAAATTGTTTAGTTAAAAACAGTGAAGTGAAGATTTTAACAAAAACTTCTCCTACCTTTACTGACCGGACCGGTTAAAATTTTGAAGAAAATCCAAATTGTAAAGCCAGGGAACGGTTTTGTTAAAATTACTTTTAGTATTTATTATTTTTAACTGTTATTCAGCGTACAAAATTTATAATTTGTTTACAAAGTTTTCACGTATTTTAACTTGTATAACGTTATTGACTTTTTTTTTAAATACTGAATTGGGCATATACGTTAAAATTCCTGATTATCCGAATTTTTGTTCATCTGAAATAATCTTGGTGCAGTTACATTCGAATGATCAAGTTTGTCGTGTACAGTGTATTGAAACTATTGACCATTACTCGTGTATTTTATCATTACCAAAACGCCAAATAAAATTATTAATTTTTTAAATTATAGAATTAGCAAACTTACGATATACTGTAGTCATTAATTCGTACGCTAAAATAAATATTGGTTTGCCAAAATCTATTCCTGGATGCACTGTTCATTAAATTATTTACTGAACAGCAATTTTGCTAAAAATGGATGATTCAAACAAAATCCGTTATAACGAGGATGCTCGCATAATGTGGAGGGAAAAAAAGTTAAATAGAAAAATCTTGTTATAACGTAAACGCATTGCGTAAATCCACAGTGAACACGAATTAGCGTTTCATTACATCAGCGAATTGAGCATGTGCAGTAGTAGTCATGGTTGTCTTCAATAATTGAAATGTATTGAGTATTTCAGGATAATCCGATACCTGCATTTGTCACATTCATTAATGGAATAAAAATGGTGTGCATCCAAACCCATCCATTACAAAAATAATTATGTTTGAAATCGAATAGCACCAACGCACCTTTTCAAGCGTTAGAAAGATGAAGTGAAATGCAAACAAATGGCAGCTTTTGTATCGATTTTTGGCTCTCAGCTTACACGGGATGTACTACGTTTACTACCCCATTCAGGCAAAATTTACCTATAAGTGACATTTCCTTACGAATTTCCTACTGCATATATACCTTTCTCAGCGCGAGGTCATAAAAAAGGAATTATTGAAATATACTGTGCAAAGAATATCAATATTTTTTTCCACCGAAAAAAAAAATAAGCTTGACGTTTATAGTAACATAAATTAAAACGGACAGACCGAATCAATACCAAATTTTTCCATTTCCTTCGGGCAATTTGTGCTGAAAAATATTGACAAAACGTAAACTAATCACTTTTTCTATTCTCCCAAAACTTTTTAAAGTTTTCAAGAAAAACATTCTTAGTAAGTTAGTTTACTTTTTGTTATTACTTATTAGTGAATCATTATTAATTTATAATGTTATAAGTTATGCTAAAATTAGACTAGAACAAAGTGTAGAATTAAGAAAACAAATGACAGAAAAAGCACAACAAGAAAAACGAAAGAAACACTAACTTTGCAAAACCAAGCTTGTCAATATAATCTTGATAGTATCATATTGTTTCTAATGCTGATATATTATTTACGACAGGCAACGGAAAATAAAATATTGATTTCGATATAAATTTATCTACCCCCCCCCTCACTGCTCTCGGTTTGTTTATGTTATCCTAGTGCTTTAACTTTTCAAGAGATTTCTTAAATACAAATTTAAACGAAGTCTTATTTCGATCATCTTGAAAGTTTTTTTTCAGTGTTACAAATAAACTTCTAAACATTAAAAATTTGTTAGAAAAATAATGAACCTTATTATCTACAATAAAAGACCATTGAAACGAAAAGCTTAGATTATCGAAATAGCAGCAATGAACAAAGAGTAAATATTTTAGTGTATTCTTAAGGGATCACACAATGCTTTTTCTAGAAAAATAATTGTATCGCTGATTAAAATCGAATGAAAATATAAACATTTACAACGAAAACAACTGATTTCATATTTTCAAGTGTGTGTTGTTTAAATAAATACTGAGAAAAATAATTAAACTTATAATTAAAATATCATATTTACAAAAACGTTTTCATTCGTTAAATAAATAGCCTTTAATTTACTAGCTTGCATATGTTAAATGATAACGGATTGCATATGTTATTTACATTTGTAACAAAACTAATATTTCCAAAAAAATAGTAATTTACTCGAATAAGTGGATTAATTAAAAATACGAAACATAGTGAAGTGTACGTACTGTATATATATATTAATGTTAAATTTAGAACATGATTTTAATCAATGAATAATCCAGATGACAAAGCACACATTTATATCACCCAGTAGAACACAACTAGTCAGGGAATTGCTTATACAGTAGAATTCGTTCATTATAATCACGGATAATGTCATTAATCGGCAATAGTTCATTTTTGTCGTAATTGAATTTAGATTATTTTAATGTTTGTAGTGTATTTCACCCATTGCCGGTGCCATTTTGACAAATAAAATAAAATAAAAATAAAATAAAATAGTTATCATAATTAATAGGTCCCAAAACTGTTTTATATCTATTGTTTTAAAGTTATCAGTCAGCTATTGACATGTCTCAAAGTAAATCACAATAACCGGATTCCACTGTACTAAACTACTTCAGCATCATACACATGAAAGTAAATTTTCAATACTGTACACATCCAACTTCTTCGATAAAAAATGATTTCATTGATTTCAGAATCTTCGAACAATGCAGCTAGTACACAAAATATATCAAAAGTCCTGAGAGTCAAGAAAGCGTTACGTCTTATGCACATTCCGGAGAGTAGAATGAAGCACACCACTCGGTGAGACCCGAGCCATATAGTTTGCAAAACCATAACCATAGGTGGAAGAAGTGGGCAGGCAAAGTAAGGGAAGCGAGGGCTTGTTCTTCTCCCAAACGAGTTTCAGATGAAAATAAAAAGGTAGAATGTCTTTAGGGGTTGGTGTTGGAAGAGAGACCTTCTCCCAACAAACCCTATGTGGGCACGGTTCCAAATTCCCCCCTTATTGTTATGCAACAATGCAGAGAGGGTTGGGGAAGGGGGGTTTAGTCGAAAGGGAGAACGGCTTGCCGTTGGGCTCCATTAAACGTCAGTCCTTTTATTGACGAACTATCGGCTCAGAGAAAGGGCAATGGTGCTCGCTCCACCCACGATCAAGATCTGGCACCAGAAGCTAGCAAAAGAGGTGGGGGTGAGACTTGGGCAAGACTGGTCGCTGGGTCTTTTATCATCCCAGCCACCACCGCATCTTAATTCACTTCCAACGCGTTCAGCACACAGATAACTGGACCAATTTGCACGCTGCTGATTTATTACGGTCATCCCGCTGCTACTCGTTTCTGATTGAACCTACTAAAGCCAGAAATAGTACTTGCAATCTGCCCGTCCAATTCCTAAATGATTCCACCACTCGAGGGATAGCTGCCGGCCATTCAAACTGCTAACGGTGTACAACTGCAAAACGTCCATATGATGAGCTGTTAACCAATAGACGTTTCGACGGTTGAATTGATTCTGATATTCGAGGTCCAATCTGCATCGCACTGGCAAATGCTCAGCTTTGCTTTTCCCAAATTAACACCGTGAGTGAGTCGTTGTGACTGCTGTCATTGACAGTCACGCAGAGAGAGAGAGAAAAACAGTATGTAATAAAAATAATGCGAAACGATCTATTATTAGATAAGTCAAACTTCCCGAATCAATTTTCAAAATCAATAATGACCACAAAGTTCAACATTTTTTGAGAAACATTATAACTGTAAATTAAAATAAACATTTTCTTGTCAAACTGGAATACCGAAATAAATAAATAAAATCTAATAAAAAAATAACAATAATAAAAATGACGAAGTGAGATCTAATTAAGATACGAGCGTAACAACAACTGATCTTGGAATCTTGTTGTAAACTCGATTCTATAAATCTAGTTTTCTCAAAGTTCCACAAAACCAAGCTATAACACTTTATAGCCTGCACGATATTTCTTTTATCTCTCAAATGTAATCCCATCACTGATTTCATATTTGGTGAGAAGCTGAAGCAAGATTAGTTCACTAGTAACTGCTTCATATCAGTCACATAATGCCAGTTAAGTACAAAAACATTAAAATGAAGGCAAAACTGACAAAAAGAAACATAAAACAAATTGCAAATATTTATATCGTCCCCTCACATTCATCGACATAATGCAACTTTTTGCAACTGTTTAAAATAAGCAATTACGCTTTCCTCAACCCTATTACATTTTACAATTCGATCGTAAAATCTCTGCATGTTGAGATTTTTATCTACTCCGAGAAGTCTTCTATTTTCATGTCACGTATTCAAAAAATCTCTACATTCCAACTCGGTATTCGCTTTTTAAAACATAAAACAAATCACTGCTAGAAAATGCTTTTCAGTCACTGATAAATCTTGAGAGAGTGGCGAGACATCCAATTTCATCCAGAACACACACCACATACACAGAAACGCAAAATTTTTTTGCAGAGATGGAACATTGAAACGATTCTCTTAGCTTTTTTCTTTTTTTAAAGATTTTTTAGAAAAATAATGTTTTTTTCTGTTTTTTGCCTTTTATTTACTATCCCTGGTGTCTGTTTCTCTCTCATTTTTCTTCTTATATATAAAAAAAAACCAACCAACCACTAAAATCAGTTTTTCGTTGTCGGCATATAGACAAATTCATTCAGAAGCATATTTGGAGAACAGTCGCAAATAATTTAAGTCAACTGTTTTGGCACGCTTACCAACTGTTAATTAAATATAATCACGATACTTGGATAATTCAATATTTACAAAATTCTTGTAATTTGAAAACATTGCTATCTATAACAAATACTAAATTAGTCACAGTTGTTCCATACAAAAAAAAATGCTACTACCAGAGTTGACAAATGGATCATCGTAAATCATAATGAATTAAGTCAAAAAAACTTGAATTTGAAAAACTGCAAAAAATGAGTTAGTTTCACTATAGTTTAACATGATTCAAATGTAGTAACGACACAAGCTTTTATAACCGATGCAGAACATTTACTTCAACAATGTAATTCGCGTCTCTAGTAATAATGTATATCAAAAATAATAAACCATAGTTTTTCATTAAAGATTTGTGCACCTTGTTCACATTGTGCACATTTGCACACTTTAAAAAATGAACAATATTACAAAAAAGTTTTTACAATAGTAAAAGTTGAAAGTGGTTATATTACGTTGTATGCATGGAATGACCAACGTGACCCAAGATATAATAACAAAGGGGCTTCACTTTAAAAAAAAAAACCGTTTCTTTTAAAAGTTGGGACTTTAAAACAAATAGAAAAAACATTCCAAAGCAAACAACAAACAGAAAAACTTTGTACTTCTACAATGAAATCGCGTTCAGTAGTCCCCAGTAAGGAAGGTTGTCTTGTTGAGTAGTAAGAGAGACTGCAGAAAGCTTCTCGGCTTCACAATTGACTGAAAACCTACATCAGCGTGAAATCCTGCCCATCACAAACACATGCCAAGACGAAACGATTCGTATTTGTTTGGTTGGTTGAAAAGGTGCTGATGGGTTCATGTTGTCATGCCAACTACAAGGTTCTCTTTACATGCACTGCTTAGAACTACTTTTTTTAAACATTGCCGTAGTTGAAAGGTAAAGCTTTTTTAGCCAAAGGCACTGACTTGTCAATAAAAGAAAAACAAGCCAAGTCACGATATACACTTGTATACCAAGTTATATTAGTAGTTCAGGTTAAATAATCAACAAACCAAATTTGAAATGGAAATAAAAATATGAAACTAAGATCGCTACAAAAATACTGGATGAAAAATTAAGTTAACGTAAAATATAGTTTACTTTGAATAGTTTCTAATTAAGCCGAATAAATGCATGTTAATAGGTATTGAACATTCTATATACAAACTTTCCTTGCAATCGAATTGTCTATATCGAAGTGAGGATTCGGGTGCAGTAGCGTTAAGTCATTTGTGCACGAATATTAAAAATCGGATAATATGAAGTTCATTTCATATGAAAAGCACCTGGGAGAATTTTTCTTGTCGCATATAAGCGACATCACATATGAGTCGACGGTTTCCTGTCTGCATTAAGGCCACCAGTCACACGCAAGAAATGAGCAATTGTAGATATAGCAATTCAGAATAATTCGTTGACAACTGTGGCGTCAGCTTCTTACTAATGAAAACACTCTATTCGCTTGCTAACCAGTTTTCATTGGTTGTAAAAAAATGAAGTCAGAGTTGCCTGAAATTTGCTCTGAATTGCCTTAGCTAAATTTGCGCAATTCTTGCGTGTGACACGTGGCCTATAAATCAAATTTGCCAACATAAATATCATCGTTTAGCAAAACTAATACATATCTTTCACATCAAAGCAGAACGCTGTTTACAATTATCAATTAAAGAAAATATTTAAGACAACGTAAACTTCTGAAGGGAATAACAATTGACGGCTTGCCCAGAATAACGTTATGTAACAATTCATAATTTTGTGTAAATGGCAAAAGAAGCATTCAGCAACACATTGATTATCACATATTAGGTGACTAATTTCAATGTAATATATGTACGTTTTAGGTAGGTGTGGGTTTGTCTATTGGCGGCACTAGCTAGGATCATATATGAGACACGGTTTTCCATCATAATTTCAATATTAAATTTTTGTAACATACAACGTTATTCTGGGCAAGCCTTTAATTATATTAGTTTTAATAGTTTTGAGACAATGCATAAACCTGTTAAAATATAGCAATTTGTCCAATTTCAAGTTGCAACGTTTTCAGGAAACGTGTCATTTTAATATATCTTTTGTTTCATTTGTACGTTACTTGAAAGTAGGGTTTGACGGTAGACAATAGACAAATAGATCAATACGAATAAAAACGAATAAAAAGTTATATACATGCAAACATGATTGGTGCTGTCATCTTCATGTTGCCAGTAATACATTTTGAAATCTCAGCAGCGGAAACTCGGATTAAAAATTCCAGACAGAAAACGAGAAACGTCTTTCGAAATGTTCTGCGAAAACAAAACTGCAGTTTCAGTTTTACGATCTAAGTGAAACGCATAAGATATGTAAAACTTCTACAGGTAAGCCTAAACAAGCACCAACCTCCCACCTCGAAATGGGCAATGAACTATTTACATGTGGCACTTCAAATATTCTCCTAAACGTTACACTGACAATCTCATTCCATGTGAACTAGAAATGACAGCACATCCGAAACATGATATCGAATGATGGATTAAAATTTACCTTAACCTGACAATCGTTTGTGATATAAAAGAAACGTATTATGTTAATCGAAAACTGACAGTGATGAACTTGTCACATTCTAATGCTTACGAGTTTGTGAACAAAACAAAGAAAAATAAAATCGAATAGAAACAATTTACAGACGAAATGCAGTTTGTATATTAATGTATACTGGTTATGGTTTTTGAAAAGTCTGGTGTCAGTCAGACATAAAATGACACGATTATAGAATTGATTTGTATTCTGTCACACCTACAGGCTCTTGGTTTTCTTCCTTTTTTTTTCGTCTGCATAAATCCATATCAACCATCACCACTGCGTCTTTGGATTTTGCCCAATTCTACAAGAGTTGTAAAAAATGCCGAAACCGCTCCAAGGAATAAGAATGAAAAGAAAAAGAAATGAGAAAAGAGCTGGTGAGAAGAGGGAACGTTTGTGATATTATTGGCAGAAGGTAACTTAGCAAAGCTCGGCACGTTTTTCCTCTTTTCCAACAACGCAGTTGTCATTGAACTGAAGACACTAGGCAGCAAACACGAGACTCCAGAAGACAAGCTAATTGGATGAACATTTTGGAAGGAAAAGAAAGAAAACGACAAGCTGCAACCATGCCGAAAAATAAAGTTGTAATACAGAAACTGGGAGAGAGAGAAAAGACCTTGCAATGTTGTTAGTTTCCAGTGTCTCTTTACAATAATTGGTCAGTGAGAACAATGACCAGTGACAACAAAAAAGTGAAACGGTTCTAATAATCGAGTGAAAAATATATTAGACTTAAGTTAGATATGCAATTGTATTATTCTGCATAAAACAAAAAATGCCATTGTACTATTCTACGACAATTTAGCATACCAAGACAACTATTACAATGTGTGAATGCTGTATGTGTGTGTGTTTGTGTGAGAGAGATAACACCACTTAATCTAACTTAATATAATTCTCTTTGTATGTGCTTGTGTGTACGCCACACTTTAAATTCACAGGGCTTATCACTACAACGTGCGGTAAACAATCATATTCACGGGAATGCTAACGAACTGTGTGACGAAAAGCTTATTATATACAGGGTGCTTCTTCTCAAGTGAGACAGCGAATATCTCGCTTAGTATTGCAGATACGTCGATTAAATTTATATGGAATATGATCATAACATTCGGGGACAATACAATGTTGTTATTTTTATTGACCTTGAAATTTTTTTCACGGAAATCGCATTGTTATATCGAAAACCACGAGGCGCCAAGTCATATGTGAGAAATTGTAGCCATTGTTCGATTTCGTCATGACCCAGTGTGGTTTTATTTATTTCTAACAATTCGACCAAAATAAAAATTAATACAACAATAGAGATTAAAAAGAACGATGCTGCTACAAAAGTTTTTCGGGAAGTCACCCATACTATGCAGTAGAGTTATTTTAGTTCATAGTTTTAACCATGCTGCAACTAAACTAACTCCACTGCATAGTATGAATGACTTGCAAAAAAACTGTTGTAGCAGCATGGTGCCTTTTAATGTTTATTGTTTTATCAATCAAAACTTTATTAAAATTGTTATTTTGATTGGATTATATAACATATTACGGTCGGCGTATCTGCAATGCTAAGCTAGATATTCCCCTGTCTCACTTGTGGAAATCCTTTATATCTTTGTAATAATTGTTATCATAAAAATTGCAGACAAAGAATAATGCCGCTATTATTGACGGGCATACAGCTAATATTGATAATATTAATATCACTATATAATTAAGTACTGATTAAACGTACGGGTGTATTAACAAAAATTGACTTTTTTTTCTGATCAATATTTCAGCTTTTAATTATCTTTTACATACTTTTTCAAAAACAGTGGAAATGAAAATGTTTTTAACGGGGTTCTCAGAAATAACGACAGTCAACTTTAAAAATACTGTTGAATTATTCATTTTAATATCTTCTTTGGTTTTAAAAGAAATTTTTACATCACTTCCAGGAATTTTTATAGTTTCGTTTTCATTAATGTCTTTCTCAAAGAAATATTTACTCACTATTAAATACGTTTTTTTTTATTACTCTTGGTGTCTACTATGTTTACTTCTACCTGTTGATGTCCATATTTTTATACATTATCATCAAGTTGAACAGCTGTTTTTTCAGTTAGATATTTCAAATATTCTTGTTTTGATTTGATAACAAAAATGAATGGCGTTCAAGCAACGTATTTGTAACTTAATAATTTCTCTTAGTTTTATTAAAAAATTCGCCAAAACGTTTACCCAATCAATCAAAACGTATTAAACAACAAACCTAAATTGTCAACTTATTTTAGTGTTTATTACATGATAATTTTGATAAATCTGAAATCAGCAAACAAAATAGAGTATGAAAGAGAGAATAAAAGCGGGTCTGGAATTTAAACAAGAAACAAGCACAAATCATAAATGTCCACATTGAACATAAATGTCAAAATTTGACATAAATGTCACGAAAAATGACATCTTTCATTCCATCTATAGGCCTACTCCATTAAACTAACATTACTTTAACCGAAATAAAATTATAGTATGGTAAAAGTCCATTCTTTGACTAATATTTTGTTAAATCGAAGTCTTCGATTTATGCGAGGGTTAGGTTTTGCGTAAACTTCGCATAAATAAAAAATGTATATGTTGTATATTTCCATAGAGTTGCAAAACTACAGCAAACACCCCGTTGTTATTTGTGCACAATGGCATAAAAATCGCATAATTAAAAAAAAATTATCGTATCTAACGACCTGAAAGGATTTCTTTTGTTGCATGTTAAGAAAATCGCATATACAATTTGACACCTACGTTAGCATAATTCGAAAACTACGTAAATCAACTTCATATCTACTACAGTAGATTAACCAATATCCAATTTTCAACACAACATTTTATAAATGTATAAACCTGTCATATTTACTGCACCCTATTGCATCAAACTGACAAGATATTTCGTACAAAACGTTGTATATAAAAATGCTAGTATTTCAATGTTTGCTTTAAATAAACAATCATTTGAATGCTACATACAAATAAAAAAGAAATACGTACAGTAAATAAAAGAAGCGTAATTCTGTACTTCACCTACCTACAGAACGGCAGAACGTTATTGATTCTTGGTTGAGTGATTCGAACAAATTCATCCAGATTCTGCATCGGTCAGTCAAATGTCAGGTGGAAACATCCTATTCCCGGTTAGGGATTTTAGGTTTCCTCCAGCTACCCTCGTGGTCTCAGAAACATGAATTTCGTCATGTCCTTATTCGGTTTGGGATAAATCCTACAATATCACCTACAACAATGAAGTGGTTCACATTTACACGTTGGAACAAAATCAATAAAATGGAGCCAACCAACGCTGTTTTCCACACCTTGCCAGTATCATCAAAATACGTTTTTAATTGAATAAAAATTCAGATACACTGATACTAACGTCAATGAAATTGTTTGTCAAATAAAAAAAAAAAAATTAAATGCAGCCTATTTTAAAACCGAATGGTCACGTATCCTTAATTTCCAAATACTGTTATATTTAACTTAACATGTGAATTTTTAACATTTTTCTCTAGGAAAGAAAATTGCATAATTAACCATTATTTTTTTCCTATAAAAACTAATGTTTATTTGTGATAGAAATACTTAATTATCATCTACATTTTACATATTATTTTTCCAAGGCCATTCCAATGCAAAACAAGTTAAAATAGAATGTTATTTTTTTGATATTATAACTGCACATCAAAACTATTAACCACTTCTGGTGTTGAATGTTACAAAAATGAAACCGTTTTTGTATTTTTTATACTCTTTATATTTGCTTTACTTGTAAGTTTGTAAGTGAGCTGAGACTTTCACGTATATTGCCATTTATAGTTGTTGATGAGATTGTTTAGCTGTATAGTCTAATGTACAAAAAACGAGAATCGCATCCAATCATAGTCTGACATTCAACAGAATCTTTATTCGTTGGCATTTTAGAAAGCAGCGAACCTTTAAGTTTAGTTGTACGTGAATTATTTATTTACACTTTAAAATTAAAATTATCCAGTGATTGGCTGAAAGCATACGAGGAAAAAGAAAATACCAAAAAAACTATATTGCATTGGATAGTATACGGAACCTTTGACCCGTGAGGAACAAACGGAAAGCATAAATCAATTTTTCAAAACCTTTCTTGGCAATTGTTGAGATAAAACTGAAAGAAGAAAGTTATTTATCGCAATCTTTTATTTAACTTGACTTGGCGTCAAGCTAAATAGCAAACAGTTATTTAGCTAAACAATTTTCAAAATGCTTCAACTGTTTCAATTTTCAAATCGTCGTTGTCATTTTTAACCACGTTTTCGCGTATAGTAGTAGTAACTTGAAATTTGGTTTACAGATTAGTCACGCGTGACAACTAAATCTGTCAAATTGTGAAAGATCAATGTTTTGTCATTTCGAAGCTATTGGAACCTGAACAGTCATTTTTTCCAGGTAGAGTGTTGCTGATGCTTTGAACCAAATATTTGTTTTCTATTGTTGTAAATAAACAAGCTGTACATTTATACATATACAGGGTGTTCACGATGAGAGCTAAACATTTGGAAACGCCATTATTTTTTCATGTCAGGTTATAGAAATGTGATGAGTAATTTATGAGTATATGAGTTTCTTGGTGAAACGAAAGCAGAAACTCTAAGTTGATGTGAGAATTTTGTTGTGCGTGTCAGAGCCACAGTGGCGCTGCAGTCAGTCCTTTTTCAAAATGGCGACTCCCAGCGGCCAAACACAGGCCATGATTGACAAACGAGTGCATGAGACTGACGTGTTATTTTTTTTGTTCGAAAAACTTCAAACAATGACATCTTAAATATGAGCATTCTAACTCTAATTTAAAAAGTTCAAACGGTTCTGACAATTTTTCGACAGCAGAACTTGGCATGGGTTAGACTACCACCTAGACATTATTCGAGCCACCAGAGGAGCCTATGTAGAGTTGCACTGACGTTGTATTTTTTTTTTATAAAACTCTTGTAACATCTCCATATTATTTAGTTATAATTTTATACACATTTTTCTTCAACATTTATGTGATTAAAATGTTTATATTTCATCATGAACACCTTGTGTATATATTATGCATAATTAACTACATGTAATTCACGTTCATTGTTGTGTAAACTGATTTATCCGAAGAAACACTTAACTAAACCGCTGTACCAAAAACAAAATTGTTGTTTTTAAATTACTTGTTTTATAAATGAATTATTTTGTAAACCACGAGTTTCATCCTGGAAACTCCGTCAATTCAAGCAGTCATTTTCGAGCGAAATTAATACATTGGTGTAGTTTTTTCTTTAATATTATTTTATTGATATCACTGTAAATTCAATCAACAGAATGTCATTCTAAACCTAAAAAAATATTTTAAGACAGCGATAATGAATTTCGAGGATATCGGGTAGATTAAAACAACACCAATTAAAAATTTAAACTAATTACGTTTTTTGATTAGCCAAAGCAATTCCGATTAGCAACTGCTGTCTTTAAATTTTTTTTTACTTGTTTTAGGTTTTCTGTTTTTCTTAAGTTTACTCCCTTTTGAACAAAACTAAATCGAGTGCAATTGACAAGAAAGCTTGATGATTAAGAAAATAAAGGAAAACACACACACACACACAATGGTTATTGCACCCTCAACGCTAAAGTTAAGAGACTGGAGAGTTGTTGTTGGTGATTAGAAGCAATAAAGGAGTTGTTTGTAAGCAACTTGAAATCGATACTTCTGTTGCGCCAGAATCTTTTATCGATAGCTGTAAAAATCCACTTTTTTCGGATATTAAATTTTTGATGAAATGACACCATTTTTCGATACAGGATGTATTTTCATAATACACTATCTTGAGACCATATTAAAGTATAAACCATCAACGATAACTTAAAGGCCTCCTAACATACGCAATTTTCATTGCAGCAATTAGAACAATTTGTGGTCAATTATAACAAACGACAGTTTTTTGTCATCCAGTTTTCATTAGTTCAGCAAGAAACTGACGTTTATGTATTTATTTATTTATTTATTTTAACAACAAATAATCCATAGGATTGAATAAGAAATATTACATACAAAGTTGTAAGAAAAAAGAAACAAATAAAATCACACAAAAATGGTACAATACATGCAATTATATCAACAATTCCATAAAATATGTTGGTATTGCAATTTATAAAATTTGAGAAATAAATTCTTTTGATAATCGGTATTCAGATGAGCCAAGCTTCTATTTTTAATAGAAGTTGATTCCACGAACTGTAGGTGTTGTAAGGAAAAAAATTTAAACGTCTAGATGAATAATATTCCGACAATGAAACTTGTAAGATGTGGAATCACGTACATTAGCACCATTATTAACAGCGAAATGCTCTTGTAGACGTCACAGTTGTCTGCAAATGCTCCACTTGCCACACCAAACACTGCTGTGTGCCAGAAGACTTTAAAACATGAAAGCAAAATTGATAACTGTTTTAAATAACCAGCTAAATAAACAATGATTTAAAGTACGTACTGAGAAGTAAAACTTTTGTATAGTTAAGATTAATGTACTGTTCATGTTGTAAAAACGGTGCCAAAAATTTGCTATTCCGACATCTTGCCAAAATTTTTAGTTGTTGAATGGTTTGTATTGAACCATGAGGTGTTACCATTGTTTACACATACGCACCGAATACCTTCCCTTTATATACGATGATTCCATTTATTGTAGCATATTAATTGCTAACTCAAGCTGATGAATCCAAACTTCCCTAAAATGTCAAAATTGGTTAATCTTCGTTTCATAAGACATAAAGAAATTTTCAACAGCTGCCAAAATTTCCACGCCTCTTTTTCTTTTACCAGATAGTTCATTTTTTTGTTGTAAAAAACTTCTCCTTTTTGCTTTTCAATTCCAAAGCAACATTTGCAAATCCGCTTTAACAAAACGATGGAAAGAAAATGCCCTTACGCTATCCATGATTCATGAAAAAAAAGATGCTCCATCTTTAATAAGAAACCTATACAACCCCTCACCGACTTATAATGAAAACAAGGAGTGAATTGGGTCCAGCAAGAAAACTTATTGCCTATATAGCGAGTTATGAATAACAATCTGGTTGTGATTTCAGAGGCGTGAGAGTGGAAAACTGCACACAGGGACTAGTCTTGGAGGGAAGAAAATGTGCAGAAGGGTGGGTTATTTTCGGTCAACCCCCAACGGCGACCTCAAGTGGCCATTGAGAGCACTTTCGCAGCGATTAAATCGCGTGTCATCCAGTGGAAAGAAAGCTTCCATATTCATCGTTTGAAGGGCCGAAGGGCGATCCATATGACCACCCCCCTCCAGCCTAGTTTAAAATACGCCAAGCACGATCGACACAACTTCCACAGTCCACTGTCTCCCGAGGAAAAATTCTATTTACTGCACGTTTTATAGGTTTTCATGGTCCAGAGAAAGAGAGAAAGAGCGAGAAAGAAAGAAATTCTGGCAATCTAGCCAGATGATGTTGCCCTTCGCGAATGGAAATGAAAGATGAGACAAAAGACTTCGGGTCAGCGGTCGCTGGGTTGCATTGAAAGACAATGGAAAATTAAACGAGCAGCATTTAGATTAAAATGAAACCATGGCTGAAATGAAAACGTTAGAAAAGTGGTGCACCCCTTTCAAATAAATCTTCCCCTTTAAAGATAACTATGAAAATATAATAAAAGTTCACGATTCAACGTGCAGTTTGCAGAAGTATTTTCGTATAAAGGAAAAAAAGTGATAAATAAAACTGCTTTAAACTACAATATTTTTAGTCTAAACTACTAATATAATTTTTTCTGTCAAATTGTAAGAGACCAATTGGATCGTTATAAACCATAGTGAACTAATCACTTACAGGTTCTGCGTTAATGCATAAAATGCGACCACTTAGTTATGATTTACCGTAAGCATAGACTAAGAATTGGAACGCTGGACCGATTAACGAAAGTTATACAGCATTATTAACCAATCGGAATAACATGCAATCCTATAGACAAACTATACGTAAAATCATTTTCTTATATTAGTATTTTTGACATACTTTACTGTGGTTTAAAACGATCCAATCTTGAATTATCATGACTAATAATAAAAGTACAAATTTGCACAAATAATGAAGTAAGATATCTGTCTAAAAGACATTAAAAATAATTGAAATATTTCCCCCCCCCCTCCATTACAGTTCACCAAAAAGTAATAGACAGAAAAATATTTGACAACTCATAAATTCTACGAGTAAAAAAGTAAATTAAACAAACAGTTGAATAAACAAATTGTGCAAATACCATTTTTAGCAGAGCTTTATTTTCATAGTTGTTATTCAATTTGTTGGGTTTTTTTTTTTGGCATAGCAATGAACGTCAAAGACGATTTATAAAAAGTCATCTCGGGTGTAATGAATGAATGCACATGTAAGAAAAATCATTCAAAAAATCGGAAGACAATCTTCCATGAAAGTCGTAGTTGGTATTGTAGCTATTCAAGAGTCGGGCCATCGATTACACTTGCCAGCAGCTGGGAATCAAACTGTAAGAAGGAGTTTCAACACGCTAACCTCATCCACTTTCTTCTGGAACTCGGGTTATTTTTTTTTATATATATATCCAAGTTCCTTGTCCTCATTGCGTGCAGGCAGTAGCTTTGAAAGTGAAAACTCAATATCGTTGAGTTTGAAGACAAACAGGGGCATTTCACCATTGCTGCCAAACGTGCAAACGCAAACACCAAGAGGCTCTTCAAGTTGCTTTTCGGTAAATCCTTCGTCACATGCCATGATAAAACTGACTTAAACAAAACTCTTGATTCTGCTCAAATGACTCAACAAAACGTCCACTGCAAAGAGGAAGTTTTATTTCTGGACTCTTCCTCACAAAGCTTCTGACCAAAGGGTAGCAAACATCAGTGTTGCCACTCTGCGAAGAAAAAAAAATGACGTTGCTATTAAGCTCCAGTTAGCTGAAAGGATTGGTAGAAAAGTGGTCACTTTTTCCTTGCACTGATCTTTCCGCCTGGAGACGCTACACGGTACTCTAAGAAAGGCAAGTTCGTACTCAGTCTTCAACAATCCCTCGTCTTAAAGTGTCATATTGCAATGGTGTCATTGACTAGACAACCATATGGTGAAGATCACAGATTTGAAGATTTCCATCACCTTCTTACAGCCTTATTGCCACTTGTAAAAATGGCTCGCCATCACAACAGTTCAACTTTGGCACAGCCAATCCATTTCGTCACAATGTTCATGAGATTAAAAAGAAGATGGACGTTTCACAATTTCAAGGTGCAGCCTTCGGTGAACCTGGGATCCAAAGTACCATGGTTCAGTTTCCTAAAATCATATAACATAGATTACGTTATGTAACGACTATACCACTTAACCTTTCAAATTTGGAGAACTTAAAGCACAAGTAGACCAAGTTCATCCTACTTTATTTTGATAAATCGAGCATTTCATCTTTCAGTCTCCTTTTAATTCTACGCATTTTTTGCAACAATACCGCGTCTGGTAGCCAAACTTATGCATTATGGATTTTGTTTGATGTAGCTCTGAAAAATACTTATTCTTACCTCTTTGTTGCATGTGTAAAGATTAAAACGCCCGAAAGTGGACTTGGTCTACTTGTGTTTTGAGCTCTCTATATTTACGTAACAATTAAAATGTGTATACTAAAATGCAAAGGAAACAATAATGCATAGTATGCTGTGCTATCCAGCAGTACCACTCTTTACAATTTAAACTTAAACAATTTTTAATGTACCGTAATCAACAGGTACGCATGAATCGAAAATGTGAGTTTTTCTTTGTTTACATAAAAGTGTTGTTAAAATTGCTAAAAATAAGTTACGGAGGTAATTTATTGTTCACATCCGTGTTATAGTTACGTGTATACAGTATGTTGTAGTAATTCATTTTGATGGGTAAGAAAATTTTTAGAAAATGTGCGATTTGTAATGGGTTCTAAAGATCGTCGAGATTTACGATAATCTTATAACAAATAATCCAAACTGACGAACACAGTAGCAAAAATAAAACGTTCACGTGCGAAGCACGTTTTTTTTTGGGCATGTGACTCAATAAAGAGTCACATAAGAGGTTAGAGTAAAAGTTTTAATCTCTTTCCTGCATAACACAATTTATACAGTAGTTATATCTTTATAATGCTTTCCTCTTAAGCACAACGTTAAATACAAAGAAATGTTGCTATTACAACCGTTACTATTGTTAAATTTATAGTAATAAATCACTGTATTAATTTTCAATATAATTAGCTAGTTTATCTTATTTTTGTGTGTAACAGCGCCGTAGCTACAGCTTTGTAACGCTTTCCTGCTGACCTCAGCGATAGCGACAGCTTTTTAAGGCTTTTCAGCATGACACAGAGCATTGCAACAACTTTTTCAGCTCCATCCAGCATAATACAGCGCAAAGCTACAGCTTTTTTAGGTTTTTTTAGCGTTAAACGGAGAGATTCGAATATCTTTTTCACGCTTTCTAACATAATACAGCGCATTATGTAGCTAAACATTATCTGATCTGTAGCTAACATTTACTGTTCGTTGCAAAAGTATGTAACAACTTCACTAGTTTCAACTTTTTAAGACATGGACCGAATACTAAAAAATAAACTGAGGCAATTTGAATCACAACACTGACAACTATTTTGACCTTTGCTAATGCTCAATCCATTAGTATCCAGTAAGTTGGCCAAGAACCTTCATCATTTTGTCATTTGTCACGTATCATTACCCAATTATGGTTGTTGATATTTTTTAGTTTGTTAGATTACAACTGTTTGAATAAGTATACAAATTATTAAATTATGCTAAGATTTGAAACATTTGACCAATAAGTGTAGTTTTACATTTATTACGCAATTTAGTTTTTTTGTGCAGATGAAAAGGTAATTGTATAGAACCTTAATATTCTTATCCTGACTGTAAACATTAAGGTCCCTATATTTATTAATTCCTAACGCGTCCCTTACTTCATAACGTAATCGTAAACAAAGAAAAATTTCAGGGATATTTGTATAGCTTATAAATGCTAGAACTGTAAATAAACTGTAATCAAAAACATTTGACGGGCTCCGGATAATATAATGTTAAGCCACATCATTTTTCAAAAATGACATTTTTACATCAAACTGTTCTTTAGAATTGTTGCTAGCTTTTGTTTATACCACCTTCTGGATTTTCCAGAAAATGACAGCATAATATACACTTTCACCTTGTTGGTTTAGTATTTATGGTATACTATGTTTTTCACCAAAAAAACGGCTCTCCTGAATAATTTTTAAAATATGGCTTATCATCATATTACCCGAAACCCTTCAATTTAAAAATAATAGTCACCTGTAAATATTGGAGATAACAACTTGTTGATACAAACACGTTCTATATTACAATCAGGAATACTACTCTACAACGAGTGAACTATAGAAAACACAGTCGTGCATATTAATGAACAGTTTGCAATAGACATAATAAAATGATGTCAACGTGGTATTGAGCATGCATAATTCACATGCCAAGTCAAACAAAATACAACCAAGCGAGTAAATACAAAATTATAGATTAATAAATCGATGATAGTAACTTGTAAATCAATCGTGTAATTGATGCAACATATACGTTTATCTACAACCTTTATTTTATTGTGAAACTTTTTATGTTATAATTTGTTTACCTCCCACGTCGATCTTGTGCAAAATTGTGTTTGATATCGCACAACGTTTAAACCAAATTTTATCACGTAAATATCAAAATTAGTTCGAAAACGAGTTTTGCATAGCCTGATGAAGTATTTTCGAAACGTTATCATTAGTGGTGTTGTGCAACAAAAAAGATTACGCGATTGGTTTCTAAGATAACCGGAGTTTTTGAAATCAATTAAGAAAGTGCGTGGCTGCACGTGTGGTTTATACCAGGACCACCAGAGCCGTGGTTTTGGCCTACCATTGGACGCCACCGCTACAGGAGCATTTTAATTACTCCAAAATCTTGACATCGTAAAAATCACAGAGATGGTTTCCCATTTGCTATCGGCAACACTAACTTCGTGCAGTCTACCAAGCTTCTTTGAAAATTCATTAAAAGTTTGAGCCAATGAATAATTCTGTAACAGCTGAGCAGAACAAAAAAAAACATAAAACCAACAAAAGAGAAACAAGTTGAAATTGGTGTGTGATGGAAGTCATCTTAAAGAATAAAGTCAGCAATTGGGCGTTAACTTAATGAAATGAAAACGGATCTTTCTAACCTGCAAGTAGAAATAGATAATCTAACTCGGAAATGAGCTGCTACCAAAGAATCCTACTATTTTATGCGAAACGCATTTTTGCGTCAGTGGTGCAACTCAACGATGAAAATGTGTTTGTTTCGTGTTCTCAAAGTTACAAGATCAAATTAATTATTCATCATCAAAATAAGTTCTTTTTCGTCTCACACCCTTTTTTCAAGTCTTAATTTCCAAGAATTTTGAATGTTGCTTTTCACATACAGTAGTTAAAAGTTTAACCCCCTCAATACATGTTTAATTTCAGAGTTTCAAATAAAGGAAGCGCATGCTGTATGCTGCAGATTTTGTTAAACAACTAGAGTTTAGTGGCAGCTGTCACTCTATAGGATAGAGAGTTTGGATACAGTTTAATTAGAACTCATGAGAAGTTCCATCATCATTTAAGAAGCTGGCAGGAATTTTGTTGAAAATCTTCTTGTTACCCAAGGTGCTTTTAGCACGTTCCTCAATTACGTGAGATTAATTAAATTTCTCACAAGCACTCGATACCATTTTAATATGCCATGGATCGATCTAAATGATGCATTAAAGAATGTACACGTTCTGACAGGCGTTAGAAATTCAGATTATTCTCGCATGACGGCCAGTTACCTGCACTAATGAGAAGAAATCATTATTCTGACATGTACATTAGAAACTGTTTTAATTTAGACTTGAAACTAGGCTTGAAACTACCGAGTAAAAGGTTGAGTTGTTAACGTATTTCACTTCAAAGTGGAAAACTTTTATTTTCACTAAAAAAAAAACAAGTCTTCAAGAAAATTTAAAATTTTGCATCACTTATAAACGCATTGACGCAAAAGTGTATTTTTCTATATTTTTGAAAGATTATTGCAACTTAGTTCGTAAAAATATTTCTGTTGGTAAACGATAGTTTTAAATCATCAACTTAATTGAACTTGAAACAAGCATCATCGCCATAGAATGAAATTAATACAGTATGTTAGTGTATAAGTATTCATAAGTATACAAGTAATACTGTATACAAGTATAATACCAGTAACACAAAATGTCTAAAAATATACACATTTCTAAAGTTTATAACTTTTTGTTTGTTTTAGGCAAAACTGATAAAACACAATGGCTGGTCTTAAATTAAACTTTAAACAAAAAACAAATTATCCTAAATTGTCACTGAAAAGGTGAGAATGTAGTTAAAGTGCAAAGATTTTTTAGAAAGGAGTTTCAAACAGAACAGGCTACCAGACTAAGCATTATTTGTCATTACAAATGAAGAGCTTATTTAAAAAACGTCTTAAATCCAAATACACACTTTTTCAAGAAATTGGTTTTTGTATTCATTCGCCCATAGATTTTGCATATAAACGTGGTTTTTGAGAGTGTTTTTCAGTAGGAAATAATAAGTTTTGAGTCTTGAAAATAACACATTTGGAATCAGGAATGTACAAATAGTTAGCCTCTTTACTTAAACATGATTAAAATGGAGATAAGACGTTTTGAGCTCTTCACTTACTTAACAATACTGACTGAAATTTAAGACACTTTTTTTATCAATGTTTAAGACTAAAATCAGTTATTATGTCACATCAGCTGAAACAAATAAAAATTAACTGTGAACTGTAATATGTACAGTATGTATTTTTGAGACGCCCTTTATATAATATATAATGTACATCTATTAAATCTATAATTCGACAAGGGAAAAAATGTATTTGTCTTGCCTGTCATTGGCTATATCTGTCTCTCCTGTCATTGGCTATATAACTGCCTTGTAATGTGACGGCTTATGTCAAACTTCATATGACGTCATGAAGTTTGACTTCATCGAAACGTTTTTTACGTTGTGTGCTTCCTTCACTTCCTGTTTATAACACGTGGTATTTGAACTTACGTGGTAAGAAATATTGCGACAGCAATATGAGTTAAATGACTATTGATTAAACAACTTTCCCGTCAATTTGACGGGTCTAAAGCTAATAAATTATATAAATAAATGAATACAGTACATTGAAATTCTGAAATAATTTTAATTGTCTTTTTTCTTTCTCCTTCACTTTAGAATAATTTTTCCTGTACATTTGCATATATCATGTTTTTCATATTTTTTCATTCTTTGTTTTGTTTTTTGTTTTTGTTTTTATTTTTATCATTTTCATAGTTTTAACAGTGTTATTTTAAGTTACTTTTTTTTTTACCATTTATGTGTAGTTTTCTTGTATTGATTGTTTTGAACTTTTTATACTTATTACTGTACAACGTACCTAAAGTGTACATTCCAAATATATTAGTACAATTATCATGTGCCATATCTACTGTTTTTAATAAATTGTCTCCAAGGGACGTAAAAATTTAAAAGAAATTTTAAAAAATATAGTATACTATATGTACCGTATCTATTAAATATAAATAAATATTACATAAACCTGTATATGTATTATACTGTATGTAATTTGAAGTTTGTTTTAAGTTCATTTGAGTTACGGATGTAGAAGTCAATCTTCTACGAGCAGAAAATACATGTATAGGTTTGACAGAAAACCGATGAACCCAATTCCGTTTCCACGAAATCAACAAAAAAAAGGTGAAAAAAATAAAAAAAAATAAATATGTTTACAAATAACAAATAACAAAATGATAAAATTTAAATGGTAAGATAATATTTGAAAAACAATTTGAAAAGTGTAGAATAAGTACTGTAATGTTTCAAAAAGCAACACTTTGTTTTTCGTTTCGACGTTAGACAAATGACGATGAATTGACATGTTTCGAAACGGCGCCAATAATGATTAATTCATTTTAGTCTGTCAAAACATTGGAAGTGCTCTACGCATTTTCAAAGGATCCGTGTGACAACGTTCCAAGAGAACAAATCATGTTAGACGACGGTTCCAATGTGGCATTCGTTAATGCGATTTCAGCAGCTCCTCCTTATACAAGAATGACGACATGGTGCAAAGTAAGAGATGAAATTGAAGAAGAATGAGTGAGAAGAAACAGGTAGATGAAAAAAGAGGAAGTAGTTCTTCCCCTTCGAACATGCGCACGCACACAATTTCCTACCGGTTTTCTACGAGAAAACGAGCACTGTTTTTTTTCAAGCTGAAGAATGGTTCGTAAACAGGCGAATTTGCAATCTACTGTTTAAAGCTACACCAGAGCCAACTATTCTCCTTAAAGTATGATCCAGATTTTGTATATGACAAAAAGCAAACAAAAAATGGTCATACACACATCCATTGTAGAACGTAATCCGGTGTTTCAAATCACATTCTAGGTTTGGAAATTGATTTAAACCACATCGAGTTGAAATTTGTATTATCCAAAATGGAGTTTTTTGGGAAAAACAACTTGAAACCTATTTGTATGGTTTGTCACCATCCTCTTTAAAATAGAGATCATGTCAACATCCGTTGTATATTTTTGTTAGTTTTGTAATGTATATGGTAAAATTTACTAATTAATGTAAAACCTGATTTAAAATGAACCAAATCTGAACAAACTACTCAGCTACGATGGAATAAACACAAAAAAGCGGAAGCAAACGTGCAACATTCTTCATGTCAAAAATCATCTACAGTTAATCTGTCACACAAAATATTAATGCACTAGCTTACCTTTTCAACACAGGTGTTGAATCATTTTGATAAATTAGTTCTAGGTGGGACTCTGCAAAGATAAATACAGGCTTTAGTACGTAGACAGAAGCATTAGTGTTACTGTACATTGCATGTATATAAACGTCTCTTTATTAAACCTGCATATTTTCATTACAAAAACTACACAAAAACAAATAATAAAGAGTCTATAGACAATTGCTGTCCATGTTGATAATTAGCATACAAGTTTAATGCTAGCAATAAATTCCTTTAGTAAAACAATAATGAAATTTGTTCTTCTAAAGGTATTACTGCAGTAAATCCCTAATCTACAACTTGAACTTTCTACCACATTTACCACATTCTACCACATTAACGTAATAAACTTATCAACTCATATAAACAGCGTAGAATTTTAAAACCATCTACTGGCGTGAAGCGTCTAACAGAAGAGCACTATATTAAACCACTAGGGCCCTGCTGAGATGCTTTTAAATGGCAGTTCTCACAAATATTCTGGCAAACATGTGAGTGCAAAACGTTGTTGGCTGTCGTGAGGCAATAGATGAACCGCAGAACCTACTAATTGTTGTATCCTCAGTGAGACCCTTTTGTTATTCTCACAACCTCAAGAGTGTACAGAACCAACACCCTAGAGGTTTGGTCTAATTTTCTCCACACCCAATTCCAATCTTTAGTTTTTGTCCCAAAGGACAACATTACTTGCTCGACCAATACTAAAGTCTATATGAGTCGAAAAAATTAAAGTTGTTGGAAGTTCTATATATCAAAAATATGGGATCCGTAATATGTTTTTCTATGTTCAATGTTCACTAAAAGTTTGACTGTGTTCTTTCGAGTTATGTGCTTGAAATAACGTATTCGTGTGTTGGTGTGTTTGTTGAAAACACTGTCATTCCCATAAAAGACCCATTGGCGAAGTTTGCAATTACTATTCTCAAAAATCTGTTACATATAAAAATACCTAAATTAATTAATATTTGTAAATATAATATAATATACTGTACTAATAATTAAAATTATAATAACAAAATAATATATAATCTATGTAATTACAATAATATAATAATCACAATAATATATAATTTATGTGATATATAATAATATATATCATCCTATGTGATTAAAAAGTTGGGTGGAATGACCGTCTAACTCAAAAAGTGTAGTTTTTGAGAAAAAGGACAAATACTTCTGCTGGCACCTTCAAATTTGAGATTGAAACAAATTCTTGTCAACTGTGTATTTATAGAAGGAAAATGAACAGGCTTTGCAAAATATCTGTTAACATTAGTTGAGAAGTCTCAAGTTACAGGCTAACTTAAAAATGCAGGCTAACTTAAAAATGGATTACACCGTTTTTCCAATGAGAAGAATATTTTCTATTACTTTGGAAGTGAAACAAGCAAGTGAAACAACCAGGAAGTGAAGCGACAAAAAGAAAGAAATAACAAAAAATTTCAGATTTACAATAACCGCGTTCCATATTCTTGCTCCAAAAATTCCGAAAGTGCAAATTATATGCAACCAACTGTTTTTATGTTATTGACTGGTCTAAAACGATTGAATATATGCATTTTAAAAAATAACGACGTAAGTAGATTTACGCCGTTTTTCCACCCAACTCTTCGTTTAAACACGTTAAAGGTGATATATGTATACACTGTGTAATAATAACTAACGTTGGCTTAATATGTGATGAAATGTTTTGAAAACATTTTATTCTACATTTTATAAAATGTCATCGTTTTGCCCCATGTAGGTTCTGCTCCTAAATTGCTTTTATTTAAAAGCAGGTCAATTTGTTCAAGCGATGTCACTTATTATTGAATTTTTGATTACAAAGTATATTTTTTTGTGGTATAACAAAGTTGTTGTAACGCATTGGTTTCAGTTAATGAAAGAAAGGTTTGGAACATGGCCATTTCTGGTAGACGTTAGTGAAAGTGCATCTCATTACCAAGATTGTTTTGTGTAGTTATAATTACATTATAACTTGTTCCTGTCAGGTAATTGTCGTTTACGCATTTAAATAGCAAAATTATTTCCTGCTCTCTCCGGAGCAAAAAAAAATTTCATTTGCAGCTCCACAACTTTCACCCACAGAAACAACTTAATTAAAGAATTACATAAATCAAAATATTCTGCTTTATTATGAGTGGAACAGATGTCGCCCACCTTACTGAAACATTAGCTTATTTCATATTTTTAAACTACTGTTCTTTTATTTTTTTTATCATATTGCACAATTGGCAAAAAAATAAATGTTGCTGGCAAAATACGTTAAAATTTTTAAAACAGAACTGTTTGGCAATACAATGCTAAGGAATTGTATTGACTTAACGTTGTAATTTCTTCCATTCTCTCGCTCTTTCCTTGGGTTTTAATTAAAAATTCCACAAATTCAGTTAAATTGTCTGCCTACCTGGAGGGTAATCCATGTTATAACTACTGTGATAGTCCGATGTCAAGATTGTAGAATCCTGAGTGTTAGGACTAGGCACAGTGGTTAGTGGAAATTCGTTCATTTTGTACACGGGATTCCACCTGAAATAAATACAAATACCGTTTGCTCAAGTGTATATTTTTTTAAATATGGGAATTTTAATTCGAATCTCTGAATCCTCGAATTTTGAAAACCAGTATATGTTTCAAGATTTGATAAAATCGAGAATTCGAATTGAATTTCCCATCCCTGCCTATTTTGATGGTTACTCAAATTTGTATTTGAGAAAAGTTATGATTTGACCCATCCCTGAAATAGGTAGAATGGGAACATTCAATTCGAATACTCAAATCCTTCTATTCTTGAAAACAATATAATTTTCAAGATTCGAGAAATCTGAACATTCAAATTAAAATTTAGGTACTTTCCGGTTATAGCCAGGCCCAGTCTGATGTTGCTATTTGCTTGTAGTTAATTGAGTTTATTGTGCAAGTTAGGTTAGAAAAACAAAACGTTATCATACGTTTAATACGTTTCTTTGTTTTCCCTAACCCAACCTGCACAATAAACCCATAATTAAATAAAAGCAAATAGCAACATCAGACTGGGCCTAGCTATAACCGGAAATTACCAAAATGTTTAATATAAATACTACTAATTTTATATATAACGTCTACTGATAATAATAAACAAAATTTATCAAAATTTAAAACAGTGTGTAAAAGTTTGCAATAGCCTACGTAAGATGGAAGGCAAATTACTTTTGAAGTTAAATCAGATGAACACCTTTCCTTTGAACGAGAAATGTAAACGAACAGGAAAAAAAAGAGAAAAAAAGAAAATGCAAAATTTCAACCTTTCCTGTCCTTCAAAGTGGTATCAAAATGTGTACAAAGCATCATCTTAAATGTGTAATGAAGAAATTACTCAGTGTGAAACTCAGTAAAGCATGAGATTAACATGTCACCTCTTCTGGTGCTAGGCATGATATCTCTTTGGTTACCTTTCCTCAACAGCCACTCAGGCCAAAAGATGACATTTTTGTAAACTTGCTCCCATCACCGTGAACCTTAAATTTTGCAATTTTTTTTCTTGGGTTCATAATATAGACCTTAGCGTAATGACCTTAGCAGCTTTCAAGCGACTAAAAAAAATATAATATTAAAAAGAAAAAAATAAAGCGTAACTTAAGTTTTTAAACGTAAAAAAATATATTAATACATGTTTTAAACAAAGTCAGGATTTTCTAATTAAATTTAACAACCTACAGTCATTAAACTTTTTTTACTGAAATCTCCCAATTACTGAAATCGCTGTACCCAAACCAATCAACCACAATGCATTGGGAATGATCTAACCTAAGTAATCTTAGCGGCACCATAATATTTAAATTATAATCAGCATCATTTCAGGTTACAGAAAAATATTTTTCTGTTGTGCAATTAGAAAGTTTGAAAACTTATTCTTTATAAAAAAACACATTTTAAATGTACTTGTTATTTATTAACTTTCATATCATTAAACACTGTGTGGAGTGTCCAGGAATCAAATTCAAGTATGTTCTTTAAAACTTTCGTGATGTTGTAATGCCTCAGAATCAAACTGAGAGTTGTAAGCACATTATCTGCTTTCGAATGGTATGTATTAGCAGTGGATAATTGGTGCTAAATGATTTTCATTTCCGTTTGCATAATATCGGTAAAAATGTACTGCTACTGTAATAGGTTTTGCAGGATAGAAAATCAATGATGGAGAGAGCAGTGAACAACAACTTCATGGTTCGGTTTACCGCGGTTGTTCCAGTTTTATCGAAAATCATATTCAGACATGCAATAACGATTTGGCAAAAGCGTAATTAGAATCCACAAAAATCAATCTGCATGCTTGAATTTGCCTTTTAAGTTGTACCGTTTTACTTTTACTCCACTCCGGCTAAAGGGACAAGCGAGATGCTGGGAAAAGCATGATAACGAGCCACGGAAATGTGGGGACAATGACAAGACGTTGGGTGCGCCGAGTAAAGCAATTTATGTAGACGATCAATAAGATGAGAGAAAAGCAGAAATGAGCAGGCAAATTCATTCACTTCTGCATTTGAACTGACTAAAGTAGAGTGGATGCTCTCGAAATTTCTCCTTCGCCAAAGCATGGCTTATTGGATGGGCTGCTTATTTGCTAAGCTCTGCAATTAAGTCGATTTACTATTCATTGGACTCAAACTCTCACGACTGGAAATTCTCTGCCCCCTTTTTTCCTTCAAAAGAGCTTAAATTACGAAGTGAATTTAGATGTCACATGTGCTCAATTAGCCAGCTTTAAATTTAACTTGCAAATGTTGAAAGTAGGTTTGTTTAACCTAAGAAGTAGTATACACCAATCATTATGTTATTGTTGCTAATTCTCTTAACTGCATAAAAAATCTAAATGTCGCATGAATGAGTTTTTAGTTTTCAAGCTGATTTTTGCAACTTAATGGTAAATGATTTAATTCTCCCATTTTATGGGAATAGTTAAATTAGTATGGAATACTATTCGATTTGAAAATATTAAGAAAATTGAAGGGCCTAGTGTAAAGGGGGTGGGGGGTTAAGTAACATTTTTACAATTTCGAGGAAAACAAGTTTTAAGATCTGAATTTGCCTTGCTCCTATTTATTTGTTGGATTGTTAGTTTCAGACGTCTGTGTTCTAGAATTCTAATTTTTCATTTTTGGTTAGCTGCTTGGCTTCACCCATGGTTGATAAGAAAATGTAAATATGTTTTTCAACTCATTGACAATTGACATTACTGGGTCTATTTATGCTATCTATGGGCTACTTCGCATTTCTTGCACTAATAACTTTTCATATATTTTGCTAAAAATTGTGCGTCAGGAAGCTAGAATTGACCCAACATATTCGAAAAACATTATAGGTCATTTTTGACACACATAAATTTCACTGAACACCCATTTACATCAAATATTATAATAGCTTTCATTGTAATACAACAATATTAGAATATACTAAATGATAAAAATTTCTGGAATAAATGTTTTTCCTTGTGTAACAAAGCAACTTGAATTGCATGTTAACCTATTGATGGTCCGTATTATCAGTTTTTGGATTAGATATTTCATTTAAATATTCTATTCCAAGTTCTATTTTTTTTTTTTTTTGCAAAAACCCCAAAATTTATCAATAATTGTTGTTTGAAAAATAAAAATATTAGATTTGTTCAACTCCAAATATAATTAATTCATATTTATTTAATTTATGGATTATTTTAAATTAGTTTATCTTGAAAAAATTGGTATTAAATTATAAAATTTTTCGAGTAATGCCTGGTAAAAAGTTTGAGATATCGTTAATTTATTGCCTAAACTAACATGACTTAAGAAACTAACGTAAACAAAAATTTATAAACATTTAATACTGATTCTAAATAATAAAAATGTTCCTAATGATCTTAAAATTCTCATGTATAAAGTATTTGTACGGAAAGTTTTGAACGAAAACTTAACAAAACAAAACACTGCTAATTAGCTTATACATGATTCATTTCGTTTCTGCCATTTCAAATGCATAGAAAAATGCAACTTTATTGATTTTCATTATGCTAAGACTCGCAAAAAACTGCATTTTATTCGCCTCGTTTCTTCACACGCCAAAACCAGCCACGTTTATATAGAAGCAACCGAAAGTTCTAACACGATGTTCACAAAGCCGTTCAGTGCAGAAAGTTTTCCTCCAACTGATAACACCCACTAGACAGCAGTTCAAGTTGAGGTTGCTCGCTCTCTCCAAAGCTCCTAACAACTGTCACCGAGTAGGTCCCCAGCCCTTTCAGCTTCAAAGGACGTTTTCACAAGTTTGGTGGCAGTCACAACAGCCTACTCGAATCCTTCAATTGACAGCAGATGAATTTCCAAACAAACGTGCAAAGCGCTTGCGGTGAATAAACTTGAAAGCAACGTTGCGATTATTGACCAACATCAGTAAAAAAAGCCTAGCCGCGACCATGACATCAAGTTCCAAGAGGAAGCACACAAAGTCTGATGACCATAGCCATCCTTGTGTCGCACGTAGTGCTTTCCACATGAAGCACTACGGACTGCATTGCCTGCATTTCAATGGCGGTTTGTTGGGGAAGGCCATTGACATACACGCGAGAAATGGAATGGAATGCTAGCTTGTTAAACAAACCTGGCATCATTCAACGACTACTAATGAATCCGTTTAGCGCAAAATATATTTTTTTTTCATTTTTAAAAAAAATATTCACCACATTAATTACCGTTTACAATTAGCGTTCTTTTTTTTTATAAGATTTTCTCATTATAGTGATGCACTGGTTCTTGTTAGAAAATTCGCTGCACGGTCTCAATGATTGTGCGAAGAATCTTGATAAAGGAAGATGGTGAAAAAAAGAGGAGGAAATTGGAGTCTCCACCCAACTTGTCTGCCATCACCATCTTCAGAGCTTATCAAATATTAGGCCTAGAAAATAGATTTTGCTGAGAACACCCTTCCTTGTTGGGAAGGTATTGGTATCTTGTTTGGGGGTTCCATCAGAGCAGACGAGAGACGACAACCATCGACCTCTATCTATCTATTCAAGCAACGCCCTCCAATGTTGACAAAAAGGCTAGGCTATTGTGCGAGATAGGTACAGGGTGCCTCGTGCACCGAATATGATTTGTCAGAATGACAAGCGTGCATGTATGGATTGTAAAATGTATTATCATGATTATAAAGCATGTGATCTGGCATACTGTATATGTGATGAAAGAAATACAAAATAAAAGTTGAAATTTTTTATATAAAATTCACTTTTCCCACGCAGGATTAGTACATGCTCTTAAAGTGAGTAGTATTGTTTACTTATAGACTCTAAACTGTTATGTAAACAGGTAGGCCTAGATGTATAAACGAATCAACCCCATAGAAAAAGGATGTATTGTAAGTTACATATACAAAGCATACATACCAACACAGGATTTAGCGATTGCACTTAACTTTAAAGTTACATTTAACTTTAAATTCTTCCTACTTCAAAAACATTAGCTCCAGATAACCAATTGAAGAGCCTGGTCTATGAAGGTGTTAACATTTTTACCAAAAATGACAAACATTTTAGAATATGTTAGGTACAATTCTACCTTCTTAATGCATAATTTTGAGCAAAAACAAAACAAAACAATATGTGCAAAGACATTGGTACAAGAAGTGTGAAGTTGCCGTTGGACAACAAGGCAAGTTAAAATCTTTAAACGCTTTTTCCTCAAAATTGTAAAAGTGTTACTTAACACCATTTTACATCAAACCCTTCATTTCGATACTTACTGCAAGTATTTAACTTTATTTTACAATCCATGTCTATATTTAAATTAATCTAGATTAAACATTTTAGTTCTACGTCATATTGCAATCTAATATCATATTCATTCAAACACCACACCCCATTCAGTGTACCTGATAAATCGTGTGCAATCTTTTTCGATCTTTGTGCGATCTCTTTCATTATTCAATATCTAATTGTGTGCGACCTTTTTCACTATACAGTATGTACGTGAAGTGTGCGCTTATTCACTGTACATTATATAATCGTGTGAAATTTTTTTCACTATAGGTTATGGTATGTAATTGTATGGGATCTTCTTCACTATTCTTTATGTAATGTAGCAAAATGTTTAGTTACATTTTTAATTTAAGATATTAATTTAAAAAACCTGAACAAACCAAAAAAAAAAAAACAACTTTCATGCAGTAGAAATTTATAATTGGTGAATCATAACACTATTTCATTAAGCCTGTAATGTCTCTATAAGTGCTCTATATGGTGTTCATATAGTACTTATACAAACAAACATATCTTTGAATGCTTTTGCTTCATAGTGTAAACAGTGATTGTGAAAAAAAAATGACAAACCAGTGAACTACATGTATTAAATCAATATCTTGTATAAATCAACTAACAAACAAAACCTAGAAAAAATGCTTCACATTATTCTGCTTCTTAGTCTTTATAAGATAGAATAGAATATAAATTTTCAACAAAGCGTTTGTGCCCAACAATTTTATATAATTTAAAAGTGACTTTTGTTACGAACACTATTATATATATTTAAGTAGTAAAATCTGAGACTAATCTTTGATATAAAATACAGTACTGTATAGTGAAAAAAAGTCGTTAATTGCACATGTTGAGATTTTTTTTATATTAGAATCGGATATTGTGCAATGTTCGGATGTCATTTTGTTATAAAAACGTAATTTATGCAGCAAAAGGAGGCGAAAGAAAATAAAAAAATTTGAATAAAAAAATCATCATAATGATTTGATCGATCGTGTGAAAAATCTATACACATACAGTATGTGCAGTATATCCCTTTCATTTTCACTAAAATCGATATGGTGGAATGAACGATTGCATTATGGGGTGTCTCTCTGGAGCTTTCTTTATCATTCATCATGTAGTTTTATGGAAAATCTGTCGAGAGGATTTTCTAACCATAGTCACGTGCCAAATTTACTTGCAGATTTCATCCACCCAGGACGTCTTTCAACGGATATGTTTTTTACTACCGAACAAGAATCCCTGTAGTCATCGATAAGCTTTCTGAAATCTTAATTTGTTTGAAGGCTTTATGTGTTTACAAAACCAGCCATGTGGATGGGTTTACTGGCCCATCTATTGATATCCAGTTCAACCGTCACAATACAGCCATTTCTCCTCTATTTCTTCAAAATCCCGCAGAAAAAAAATTTCACGTTCCCTTGAAAGGTCTCCGAAGGTTGTTTGAAAAGAAAATGGCCAAGGCTCATAAATATAGAAAGTGTCTTTCCATTCTAGAAAGCGTCAACCAAAACCATTAAAAATTAACCAGCTTCCGAATTCCTACTGGCCAAAAAAAGATGCTTTAATTCTCACGGGTACATGACAAGCTGAAAGGCTGCGAATGCATTCACTCGTCCCATTTAGATTCTCTTCTAAGATGAAGGCCAAAAAGAGTAAACTTCAAAACCTATACAATACACATCTCAGTACCCCCAAAGGAAATGAAGCAGAAAATAATCAGCGATTTTTCTCCATGATTCAGCTACGAATCATATGGAATAATTTTTCCACCTTATTACATTTGCTGATCCCTTGGATTTTTTTCCTTGGCAACAAGTGGCTTTGAAGCGTTATTCATCAGCTGCATTGCTCGATCGATATCTGCAGCTACATTTTCTAAAAGCAAACTGCAAACCTTCTGCTGGTGGACTGCGTATGCCTGGAAAGTCAGGGTGTAAGCTCAAGCGAAACACTTATCTCCAAGCTAGATATGAAAACCTATGCTACCCAGTTTGCTCGTTGGAGCAGAAGCTAAGCATCTGTTCATGTGGTCAAAAGCTGGCTACATGTGATTGTTTGTATTTAATAAAAACAAAGATTGGTCGACTATACATTTGAAATTAAATAATCTGATTATATTTCTTCACAATATGACGCTTCTTTGCATTTTTATCTAATATGCAGTATATATTACAAGCTGCATAAAATATGGAAAAATTGAAATGACCTTCGAAAGATCCGATGTCAACTTGGGTTTAAAAAAGACAAACAAAAAACCAATATAAAAAAAAGATGTAAATTTTTTTTTGCATTAAGAATTTTTAGCAACACAAAAATTACAAAACAAAAGAAAGCTGTCGCTTTTTATTTTTCAGAAATAGTAGTATTGAAATGAAATACTTAGAACCAGCAAATATCTAGTGAATATAACATTCACTAGAGTTTGAAATATTCAAATCTACTTTACTTTCTGCAAATATTCTGTTGGTTGAATGTGAACATGCCAGACGTTCTTCAATAAACCAATACCGTTTGACACTTTAGATTTCAGTGTCGATGCCAAACATACAATATTTTGCCTTAAATCTCAAGTAATAATAAGTACAGTACGTTAAACAGTTGTGATGTTAATTAAATTTTCAGTGAAACACAATGGCTAAGTACCTATCGATACAATCAATTTTGGTTTATATTATTAGAATTTGATTATTATTTGATTATTATTATTATTTTAATGCAACCTAAAGGATCAATAAAGCTATAAAAAGTAAAGATTACCTATTATATAATAAATAATTACAAACACTTTTTTTAATTGAATTTAAGTGATTGAATGAACGTAGTGTAATTTTTAACTACTGGTTTTATTCAAAGAAGCTTGTAATAGATCTATATTTTGTTTTTTGTATTTGTGTTTTGCAGAGTGTTATTATGTTGGCAGAACTGAGTTTCAAACTTGTTTAGTGAATCAAAATTTTTTAAGTTGCAATGCAGCAATAAAGTAGATAGTACGAAAAAGTATCAAAAAATAAATTTCACTAGTAAATAAAAAAAAAAAAAAATATAGAAACATATTATGTATGTTAGTGTAAAAGTACACCCTTATACAAATATTCGTTTAATTCCTGTAAACATTTATTGGAATGTGTGATCAACTTTTCGATATCCTCTCACTCACGAATTTGCTCTACTTTTGTGCAGTCATTTCAGGGTCACCATTTTTACAGTTTCATTTGTTTGAAATCGTTGTCATTATAATTTTGTTTGTCATTTTACCGAACAAGTAGTTGTTCACGTCCGTCTACGATTTGTTCGATAAAATAACAAGCGAAATTAAAGCACAACAATTATAAACCAATAAAACTGTGAAAATGGTGGCCCTGAAATGGTTGCACAAAACTGGAGCGAATTTATCATTTGGGGGGGGGGGTATCTAAAAGTTGCTCACACATTCCAATAATTGTTTACGAATAAGTGTATAAATTAATAAAAAGTGTATATTTACATTGACATATATAATGTGTGTCTATATCATTTTGTTATTTATTTATTTATCACGAGAGAAACTTATTTTTTGTTCCACCCTCGTACTACTTAACGTTTTTCAAACAAACATTTTTTGTTAAAAAAAAAGACAAATTTAGGAACTGCCTAATTCAAGTCTGAAAATTGTAACTTATGACAACCATAGAAGCAAATCTTTTAAAATTGCAAAGTCATGGTAGCATAACAAACATAAAGAAACGAAAAACTTTTCGGAATGTTTGCAACGTGTCGGTTAATAGTGCATCACTCAACCCTTTAAACTGCCAAATTATTCAGCGAGTTGAAGAAAAATCCATTTCCTAAATGCGACCTAATGGCGTACGAAATGCCTTGCAGGCACAACACAAGAGGATAACGAAGAACGCCCTAACCACCATCATCAATAATGCTGCGAATTGACTCAGTTATCCATAAAAGCATCAATGGCAAAGTGAAAAGCAGCGAGCAAAAAGTCATTTCACAAATAAAATGTACATTTACTGCCTTCCATCTTTATGATTGTGTTAGGGCAATAATACGATTACTCCTGAGCCCTGGAGACCATTGGTATGGTTTTTATGACGAGGCACATGGGCTCCAGCGAATGAGCAGAGATGAGAGAACACTTACCAATGTTCCCGCGAAGAGGCAATGTGGCTGAGGGTAGAAGGGTCTGGTGACCCATACGAAGGGCGTCGACGTCTTCGTGAAGGCTTCTTGCCTTCTTCAGGCGACGATGCATTCGACGTGCTTGAATCTGTCGTGTGATAGATCAAGTCTGGAACTGTCAAGAAAAAAGACAAGGGTTGGTTGGTGACAGAACGGGTAGGCGGATGAAGATGAAAAGGCAACCGACAAGCGTGTCCGTGTGACAAACTGTCATTCCCAGTGGTAAGTGAGAGATACCTAAAAATGACCAAAGTGCAAGAGTAGCAGCTGTACCTTAAAAATATATAATAATGAAAAGAAAACATCCTCTTAAGAAATGAAGCAAAATATAACGGTTGATTCAGCAAAGAGCACAACGAGAATGACAGTTTGTCATTTCGAAAATTTTCTATTTCAATTAAAAAACCACTTAAAATAAAACTTAGCTTTTAGCTTCCTAGAAAGTCTAAACATATCAGAATATAAGCTGAATTTTGCAAGCTTCTCAAGTCTACGTGTACAATTAAAGGGCTTCAGGTAATATAATGATATTGCAACATGTTCGAAATTATTTAGGACAGCCGTTTTTCTGGTGAAAAACTTCACAGATTACCATTCTGAGCAACAAGGTGATTCTGATATTATGCTACCATTTTCTGTAAAATTCAGGTAACGTAACCAGCTAGAAACAGTAGAGACAGTTTGGTGTAAAACTGTCATTTTTTAAAAATCATTATATTGCCCGGAGCCGTTCAATTCTTTGAGTTAGCGTGATTGTTTAGAACATTTGAAATTAGCACAATTTTCAACAATAATTGTTTTCTCAATTCTTTTTAATAATTAAATAAATTATCCTTTGTATATACACTGAGTATTCATATATTTTCAAATACCTACCTCCACATAAAAATACATATTTTCTGATTTGTATGTATATATACCTTTTCCCATACATTACAATTCGTGTTCGTATGTTGTCATCTTTTTTCACATATAGCAAAAAAAAACAACCAACGATTTAAGAAACTTAATATGCCTATTAATTAATTTTAAAACTTCTATCCTAATATAAATAATAATGAAAAGAAAGGTCCTTAAATTTTGATTACAAAAATTAAAAAAGGCGAAATGTTAGAAATGGTGTTGGTGCGAAATCTACCAGTCGGAGGTATAGAAAATTTATTTTTATTTTATGCAATCTTAGTCCTCTGTTTTTTTGTCATAAGTAATAATTATAAATTTACTGGTTGTATCAAGTTCACTGAAAGTATCAAACATTAACAACGACTATTGTTGAGTCGTGTAATCAGAAATGTTTTTTTTTTTAGTTAATATGTAATCGAAACCAACACTTCATTTAAAAGGAACCAAATAAAAAACTTAGGAAATTTAACACAAAACTTCATGCATATGTATTTTTTACGAGAATATTCTTATCAATAATATACAATATTGAAAGTAAGTATTCATTACAAAACATGCTTAATAGACAAGGTTTACCCACTTTAAAAAAGTTACTAATGAGCAAAAGCAAAACAAACAAAAAATACTAAGTACATTTTTATTTTATAAATTGACTATCCTATTTCGCGTGGTTTTAATAGAAAATAGAATAAAAAACTTATTGGAAGCCTCAGTAAAAAGTTATGAAACTTTTGTTATTATTGATAACCATTATAAACATGATCCGAAACCATCATGTTGAAAGAAAAAGGTCTTGCTTTCAAGTCGTCCTGAGGAAATCTGATCACAGGGAAACGTCCAATTTCCTTCAACCTGGTAAACAAAACAGATCCATACAGCTGAAGTTGCTGCATCATCAAGCTGAAATCGATGTTTTTCCAACCACTACAGGGTCAGGTTTAAAGTCGACTAACTGGTCAATAAAGTATTCCAGCCCTTGCTCCTATCATGGTTGGCTCGTGTTTGTATCTCTCAACAGAGAATCAATACTAATTTTCAAATGCAGGTATAGACTTTTTTGAAATGCAATGCTCTCTTTTTATGGTTGAATGGTCGATGTATGAAAACAGACAACTAATGAGTCCTCACTTCGAAAGGCAGCTGAAATGTACACACTGACAGCACCTTCTAGTAGGTCAAAAACAGCTTATTACTAGGTTGTTCGCGTGGCAAGCAGGAAACCACCTTCCGCTGTCTGGCACATGGATTAAAAACGAATTAAGAACCGAAGCGATTATCTTGAACGATGCCCCTTAATGATGGGCAATTTGATATCTGTTAGAGCGAAAACCTCCCATTCCCACGAGCTATTAAACTGCCAAGGATGAATACTAGATGCCCCCACCGTGCGAGTGGAAAACGGAATTGAATTTTCAATAGACTAAGAGCGATTTAGCAACACGCCACGAATCATAACTGAGATATGAAAACTACTTAGGCTTAAAAAATAAACAGCTTTCCACGGAACCGAATAAACACCAACAGGAATTTGCATCATTCGATCATTCATTGAAGTGGTACAGTAAAGTAGAACACCATATTCAATACAAACAAGTAAATTAAAAATTCGTTTTAAACATATTTTTCATAAACTGGCATATAGCGTCCGCCATATTTTTTGTATTGATGCCATATAGCCAGTGTCACTCGTGAGAATAAAACAGATCCGAGATACACTCATTCATTAAAATCCACCAAATCTTCTTGCTTTTGTATGCAAAATCTTTATATACTGGCAGAAATGTAGCGTTCTCCGTATTGGTTGTTTATTGATCTCATATAGCAGTGTCACTCGGTACTCTAAGTCGGATCCGTGGAAACTAAAAGCATAAAAAGTTATCAATCCATATAGTCTGTAGGAAGATCTAAAAAATAATGCATTTATGGTTTGTAGCGTCCGTTATATTAGTTTTTTATTGACGCAATTAATCAGTGTTACTCATTACTCCACGACAAATCTAGAAACACCTCAATCATCAAAATCCATCGAGTAGTTTTGTTTTTATATGTATAAACTCACAACTAACTCACAAGTGTCGCTAATATAAAAAGTATGAAAAGTTTCTATTTATACAGCCCACTAAGAATAAAAGATATAACTCGATTTTTATTATACGCTTTATATTAGCTTCACCTGTGAGTGACTTTGTGAGTGAGCGAGCTGGGAATTGAAACTATACTGCCATCTTCAGTTTGTGATAGTAAAGTCTATACTCCAATACACCAAAAATCACATAAAATTAGACCCGCATAAATTAAAAACCGCGTAAGTTCAATGTAACAAAAATCACGCAGATCAAATGAAAAATTGCAGAAATTGAAAGTAGAATTACTCAAAAACTCGCATAAATCGAATTACTCAAAGATCGAATTATATTAATTCAAATATTCCAAAACTATATATAAAGCGTATCCTTAAAAAAAATGATGCCCCTAGTTTCTACTTGGTGCTGGGTTTATTTTCTAGGTTGAGTTAGAGAAAAAACAAAACCGTACATAAATCATACTTATAAAGTATGGTTTATGTACGTTGATTTTTTCCCTAACCTGGAAAATAAACCCAGCATCAAGTAGAAGCTGGGGGCATCGTTAACAGGAAAGTACCCATTTCTAATATACTTGTTGTATTTTCACATTTTTTAAGAAGTGTCAAAATACTATTGATTAAACAATACCGTTACATCAAGATCAAGAATGATTAAGGGCATAAGTCATGCATATATTCTAATTACGTTCTAAATAATCGATTTAAGTTTTGAAATGTGGCGTTGACTCAATTATTCCAATATTGAATAGGTGAAGTTTATTTGATTGTGTGCTAGATAATGGATTCAAATAATTTATTGAAATGTTTTAACGCTTGCCTCTAGGTATGCGAATTGGCAATATTTACAATATTCATTTCAGTATCTATTATTCTCTACCTTGACTAACATGATGGAACAAAAACTAATTTTTAAAAGAACAAAAAAACCTTTCATTTATTAGTGATCAATGTTTAATGAACAATGATTCACGATGAAAATGTAAGTCATGTAGTTGCAAAAATATATTTTCAAGATCACAAATGTTTACTTGCATAATTTTCTTTCACTGTTTTTTTCGGTATTCAAGTATCCTGAAATACCGTATATAAAAATATCTTTAAAAACCCTGATGATACCAAAAATATGTAAACATACTATATCCTGTTGAAATTCCTCATAGCGGAAGTAAGGATAAAAGAAAAATCTACTACATAAAAAAAACTATAAAACTTTAGTAAACCGAAACCATAATATTTATTTTATTTATATAATAACATTTTTTTGATTCACCATTGATCTCTTTACACTGACGTTTCATGTAATATTCAACGCTCAATCTTATTTCACGTCAATCATTCAATCATTCAATCAATCAATCAGTTCAGTAATTGAAACTAATGGCTTAATACATTTATAGTAAAGAAGGAAAAAACACGTTATCTTACCACGATTTCTGTCATGCCCACGTCCCAGGGAATTTGGGTAATAGCCTAAATCTGGCTCAGATCCCTCGCTGTCGCTCTGCACACTGTCGTATTCTGTTGATGGAGCTTTGGGACGCGACGTTCGATTTCGAGTGCGCTTTTCACGTCGTTTGCTGCTGTTGCTTCGTGGTGAACCCCCACCCTGCACGTCCACTTTTCCTACAAACTCATCACCTAGAAAGGAAGAAAAAAAATTCCAATAAATTATTCACCACGTGCATTAATGTGAAAGTTTTAAAGCGGTTGTGCGGGCGCAAAATAACACCGTGTAAACCAGTAAAGTGGCAATAAACATTCAATCGACAAATTTTAATGAAAATGTGAAGATAATATTCACTCTGGCGGTATAATCTAAGACTTAATAATTTGAAATTGCTTCATCTTTTAAATACTGTATTGTGGTATTCAGCTCATAGATAGATACTCATTTTTATGCTCATTTTTTCAGTAAATCTGAAAAAAACAACTCATATGTACATATTAACAAACTCATTTTTGAATATTTTATATACTTCTAAATTTTTGTGTTTATCTGTTATGTTTTTCGTTTGTAATTTGTTTTCTGTGATTCTTTTTAGGATCGAAATAAATAAATAAAATAAATACAAGTGCACCGACTGGCCATGCAATTGTGTCATTTGGCCCTAAGACTTTAGCTTCAGCTGATATACAATATCTAGTTATACATATATAGGATAGTCCAAAAGTATGTTTCTACCAATTGTCTCCGGAAGTATTGATCGTAGGATGATAAGGTTGATATAGGCCTACTAAACCTGAAGCGAACCCAACGGGGCTAACGAGAATGACTTTGGTCTTAATGTTTAAGGTCTTCCAAAACGTAAATTTTTAACCGTAAGAGATACAACTAAAAAAGAATTGCAAAGACGTAGGTACTGACAAAACCAACCGAATACACCAAACGGAATCGCGATAGCTGCATAACTTCAAACGTTATGGCCATAATAAGATCAACATTGCAGAGAAATGAGAAGCAAACATCGCAGCGAAACAAATAGTCACTGAATGCTTATTGTGCTTATGGGGAAGTGCAACATTCGTTGACTGGTCATTGCCCCTGATCTTGCTTCTGTGCTCTTACACAGTAGGCATTCAGTGGACCTGTTTGCTTCTCTTCAATGTTAATCACTTCGTTGCAGTGCCGATCTTATTTAAGCCATAACTTTTGAACTTACGCAGCTATTACGGTTTCTTTAGCGCATTCGGTCCCTACATCTTTGCGATTAAAATTGTATCTCTTACGGTTCAAAAGTTACAACTTGGATGACCAAGAAAGTAAGGACAAAGTTCCTTCTTGTTAGCACAATTTCATTTGCCACATGTGTCTCCCTCTTTTAGTATATCCATCTTATGACCCATATTTCCAGATGTAATTGGCAAAAACAAACTTTTTGACCACTATGTAGGCCGTATAAAGTGTTTTTCTTTTTGCAGCACATGTTTACAAAACAAGAGTTTACTGTAGATTTTTCTTCAAATCGAATCAATAATTATTTTTTTTATAATTTGTTTTCCATATTTCTCAAATTTGATATCCTACCTCCCTTTTAAGTTTTTTTTCTTTAATTGAAGCTAATTTATAGCCTTCTACGCTGGTTGTCAAGCACCATAGATGCGACCCAATCATAAAAACCTTCGATCCAATCCTTCATCTAATGATGTCAACGTTTCTAATAGGGTCAAGCCTCGAGAAACGTCTTTTCAGAAAAACATATAAAGCAATTTAGACTCTAAATCATTGTTTTCAAAAGATACAAAGGTTTCTTTTTTCAAGAAACACCACGCAAAATGTATGTAAAATTTCATAACTACTACACAATCGTATCAATATCAGTTTGATTTTTTAGAATTATGGTAATTGATATATCAAAAAACGAAAATAAATTAATTTATATAACAATTTGTTGTTAAAACATGATTTACGGAAAACCATTATGACAAAAATGTGTATCATATTTAGAATCAAAAATAGAAACAAAAATTAAATAAATATAGAAGGGTGTATATAGGAGAGAATATAAAAAAATACGTGCGCGTATAATAAAATCAACAAATATAAAATAATGTAATCAATAAAGTAGAGCAGAGTACTGGTACAGTTTTTAAAAATCTGTACCAGTAATTAATCAATTTGATATACTTTTACTTTAACCGGCACTGCCGCTAGTTGCGTTAGTGGCTCGAACATTTCTATTACTCGACGTATTGTTAATTACTTCTGTTATTATTTTTAACTAACCTTAACTGGTATTTTTACCCATAGTTATCAGGATAGGCTAGTTAAAAATTACTGTATAAGACAAGTAATTAACAGCTTTTCGAGTGATACAAATGTTCTTAGCCAATAGCGCCACCAGCGGCAGTGCCGACTGAACGAAAGGTACCAAATGTTAATATACAAAAAAGGTATCTAAGTTATGAAACAAAAGTAATAAAATATTAAATATGGGTGGGTGGTAAAGCAAACATTTACATTGTAACATTAATTCTAAAATAATATTATACAAATGTTATTAACTCAATATTGAAGTTCAAAATCAATAAATTCAAATTATAATGTCCTGTTTTTAAAATACAAAACTAACTTAACACTGTGTTCTATTGCTGATTTTTATACCACCGGATAGATAAAAACATAAATTTAACTTTTATCCATTAGGATATTACATCACATAAAATGTAGTATATATCATGAAACTTATGGTAACAATGATTAACAGTGTTTAGATCTGCACTACATAGAGATAATACATCTTGTTGTGTTGGTCTATAAAACTTTTTTTACACTCCCACTTTACCACAAATTCTAAATAAGATTTACTGAAAGGAAAATTTTAGAATTAATGATAATTAAACAACATTCAGCTCGATTAGTTGAAGATTTACCAGAGGCATTCCCAACAAGGCAAGCATTCCATTTTGGAAGAGAAATTAGTAGGTAGACAAGAAAGAATGCTCGAAAGCCTAGTCGAGCTAATTGTCCGCAACTCATCAGGCCACTGATCAATTAGTGCTCTAGGTTGGTGGGTGGAACGAAGAAGCAAAAGACGAAGCATTCGGTTTCCCCATTTCTCTGCATAATTTCCAGGTTGACATGATTTATGTACATGGAAATGGTTTTTCCTTACCTTGCATCTGGATGAGCTCGTTTGTCTGCTGAGGTGGATTGGGCCTTGGTTTAACACGTGCGTACGTATCCATCTTCATCTACAAAATACAGACAGCTCTTCTTAACACCAAAAAGATAAACTTGTGTAACGTTAAAGCAGATTCAAAACAATACATCTTGACCAACAATTCACACTTGACAACTAACCACACAGTTGGGTTAATTCACGCAGAACCAATGGCTCTCAAGCTTATCTCAACATTTGACAACAAATAGAATGAATTACTGTTTTGTGGTTTCTCGCCACTGGCAAATTGCCACTTGCTGTGAACTAATCGCAAGCCTTGCCTCAAAAGTGCGACACTTTTTGGGGCTCTTGGTGTTGGATAATACAATTTTGGGTTGTTCCTCAGCTGCAAGAAACCAAATGAGTCAGAAAGACAATTCGGTCCAACCGCAAGTCCCCAAAGACTACAAAGGTACAGCTGACACATTAAGCTTAGCGTCTTGTGTTGACTTAAAGAGCGTGACTTATGACGAACACAACATTTTAATGCAAACACGAGTTTCATGTTCATTAATGAGGCAACTGTAGGTTTACACGCAATGAAATCACCTATCAATATGCACTATAAACTAAAAAAGTATTATAAAGAGTTTCTTCATTAAAAGTTACTGCTTTACAAAAAGTAATTGATTTATCACATTAAAAAACAATGTTTGTAAACTTTGAGCTTCTTTTTGTTAATTTTGTAATTTCTTTTCTATATATGCACACAATGAACACAATATATGCACACTTGGTATTGTATATACAGTAATGCAATTGTTCAAGTTGTATAATTGTTCAAGTTAAATAATTCCAATAACATGATCCCATTGTAAAGAGTAGCGCAAAAGTCTGTTCACAGTTTTAACGTAAAAAAAAAATAAGAAAAATCATATATTTTAAAATATTAATATATATAAGTATATATGCATTATATACATATACACATTTCTTGGAATATATTATTATGATTTGAAGTATATATGTATTATATAAATATACACAAATAGATTTATTTTTATGTTTTTTATGAGAGTTATTTTCGAAATATCTTTCAAGTGAGTCCTCTCACAAATGTGCTCTTTGAAAAATTGCAGCATGATGCGATTAGAAGGAGCATTTTTTAGGTAAAATAATTTTTGAAACTGCCCAACAAAGTTGTCCAAGTAAATTGTAACAATTTCAGTATCTTGAAGCACATATTGTGACATTTTAAAAACTCCCCTGTTTGTGTTTTACTTTGTAAAAACAAAAAAAAAAACAAAAAAACAAATCCAGTT
>JAQIWH010000425.1:0-50981 GCA_034695005.1 Cryptops parisi | reverse complement strand
TTTCACATTTGCAAGTTTTTCATATCTCCTTCTTATCTAACCAATTAATTATCTATATATACTGTCATAGCTGGGCACAGTTAACGAGAAAGTAACTAAGTTAATTGTCAATCCGTTAACCAAAAATAAAACTTCGTTAATCATTAATCCGTTAATTCGTTAACAATGTATTGGAAGTTAACAAATCCGTTAGTCCGTTAACGCAAAAAAAAAAAACTTTTTTTTTCTTTACAAAAAACCACCTAAAATGGTAAAGTAAATCTTTTTGGGATTGTTGGGCTTTACATCCTTAAACGTTTAAGACTAAAACAATGTTTTTGAGTTAAAAGAGGCTATTTTATACATTGGTTCTTTTTTTAGGTTAAGGTTTTTTTTAGGACATGAAAAATTAGGGATTTTTTTTAAAATAAAACCCAATATTTAGTGAATTAACTGAATTATTCTAATGTGTTTATTGATTAAATAAACACAATAGAACATCATTCTTCATCATCTGAACACCATTTTTATGATATTTTCACCCATTTAATTTAATAGTGCAAAAAGCACAGGTGTCTGCCAAAAATACAAATTTAAAATAACCTATCCTATTACATTTCACGTATGTGAAATGGTTGCTCTATAGTTAATTTAAATACGAATTTAAAAATGCATAATAACTATGAACTAAATTATCTCCACTGAATAACATGTGTGACTTGCAAAGAAGCTCTTGTAAGAGCAGCATACATTTTACTCTTTATTGTTGTAATAATTTTGGTTGCATTATTGAAAATAAATAAAAGAAAAGTGGATTCTTACTAAATGAGCCAGTGGCTACAAACCTCTAAATATGACTTAGTAGCTACGACTCATAGTTTACAATGTAACAATGGAATTTCCGGTTTGTAACAATGCGAGATCAATGCAAATACCACCAATGTAAAGAGCCCTATGCAGGTGCTATTATATCCCAAAACTGAAAATTTCCTTGTAATAGCCTTTATAATATTTCCATATAAACCATACTTTTGACTCACCCAGTATACGTTTGTCTATACGACATCCATTGTTTTATCATTTTATATCCTCTTTGTGCATGTAACAGGCTAACGACGCGCCTGTAACAAGTCATTGTACCGTAATGGGTAATGGTGCTTTAATTCAATAAATAAATGAACAAATATATTTGAATTATTTAAAAAAATTATACCGCTAAAGTCTGAATCTACATATTATTTTAAAAAAATGTATAGTTGTCATGTGAAAACTGTAAATAATGGTAAAATACTTGCTTAAAATTATACCGTATGCGTACCAAAAAAACAAAATGTGTTTGTAATTGGAAGGCTCTTAAAAACTGGTAGTCTCAGATAAAATCTGTATGAATCCTGTACTTACGACTCCGGTCTACAGTCAAACTACATTACTAAGTTTTACAATCTTTAAGTTCCACTTTCTTAATTCAATAACCAATGATTTCAACAAATACGAGACCTATGTTAAAAATACAGTGATCAGATTCTAATAACATTCAAGAGTTTCCAGTGATTAATAAATATCTTTATTGATACCAATTTAAAACACACCAATTAAAATCTTTCAAGGGTTCCCTTCAACGTAAATCGGTAACTCAATCAAGTGTAAAAAAAGAACTCAACTAACAACGTGCAAAAAAGTTTTGCGGTTTGATTGGTGAAAAAGGGATTTTCCGCCATACCTTCAAGTTTTATTGGGAAGCTTAAAAGTCAACCTTTTTGTGCACTGGTAGAAATCTCGATAACATTTTAGGGTCGTCATTGGTGTAGAAAAGCTTATGTAATATCAAACGGAAAGAGTTGCAAAGTTGTAAATTTGAGGCGTCGTTTGTGGGCTGGAATCGGCCACTTATTGTCACACAAATCAATCGATTCTGCAAATGAAAATGGTTGCAACACCACTGTCAACCTCGTCGAGTGAATTGCAGGTTGTGGTTACAAAACGCAGAAACCCCGAAATGGATGAAACTCCGCTCATTTTCTACTACCCCCCCTCCATTTAGCTTTGCTCACATTGACATAATACGGCTGGAAATTAAACAGCGAATTACGTCTGCGGTGAATATAGAAAACAAAAGCAAACCCAATAATCCGTTGAACCGTTTAAAATTAACGATAAACCCGACATTTGCGGTTCAACCCCCTTGTGAAAGGTGTAGATAAAACACGAAAAAAAGAGGATATAATCAAACTAATTACGGAAACTTTGTTGGAAAACATACGTTTTATCGTATCCGTTGTAGCGTTTCTTGAATTACCAATGTTTACATTGTCACAAATTAAAAGTGCTCGATAACAGTTTTTAAACTTCCAAGAGTTTGCGAGATGAAAAACAAGCAAAGATCGACTACAATTGAAAAGATAGCTGAAGGGCCTCGTGTGAACGGGGGTTAAGTAACTTTTGTGCAATTTCGAGGAAAATGCGTTTAGGATCTGGACTTGCATTGCTGTTTATCTTTCCACTTCTTGCATTAATATCTTTGGACATATCTTATTGTTATTTTGCTCAAAATTATGCGTTAGGAAGGTAGACTCGCACCTAACACATTCGAAAATGCTTCTAGGTCCTTGTTGACAAAATTGTTACTTAACACCCTTTTACACCAGGCCCTTCAAATATTAAACAGTTCTTTGATTCAACCATAGTGTATATCCTTGTGGCATACCTTATATACGATTTTTCCATTCTGCGACAAGGAAAATCATCTCAGATTAAAAATATAGCGTCGCTGTGTGGTACAACAACTGGAATGAAAATTAGAATAGAATCTCACAGAAGAAAAATTCCTTCTTTTATGCAAATTCCTAACAATGCGTTACAAAGCAATGTATTTTATAGAGTGCGGCCAATCTAATAATCTGTTTTGACAATGTATGACGTTATCATTGAAATAGTTGCATTAAGTAAGAATTTAAGTTAGATTAAAATCTAGGCCTAAATTTAGACTCAAATGTTTTTGTTTAAAAAAAATATTGTAAACTAATACTTACTAAACTAATAATTAATGCTACTACTAATAATAAATACTAATAACTAATAATAATAAACTTTACTTTAACTAACCTAAACAATTGCATACAAGATGTTATTTCATACTTAGCCAAAAGAGGCTAGGCATTCTATAAGATGCTCCCATTCTATACATTTCCCATGTGAAATTTAACCCTGACAAATCCTTCCATATACAACAACTAGACAAATTATGTAATATATTCCAACGGCTGCCATGCCTTGACATTTGACTTTTCTTACGCTGCACAAATTAATTTTATTGGGCAATGCAAAATATTATTGAAAGGACATTACTAAAGTATAATAAAGACAAATCGCACTGAAAAATATGTATTCAAACGGAAATTAGACCAAATTTGTAAAATAGTGTACAGTGTAATATATTCCATACTTTTGTCCAGGGGTTGTATGTGAAAAAGTTTGCTATCATGCGATTTTGCATAAATAATTGAATACTGAATTTATGGTAAGCTCGATGTGTACGATTTTGGATTTAAATGCACACGTAACTAAATCTCGCGTAACTCGAGTACCTCATGTATATCACAAATTCCAACAATCAAAGTTTCTGTTCAACTATTTGTACAAGTTCAACCTTTCGATTAAAGGACTTTCTTTTAACGCCTAATTCTCAAAATTCAATCACTTGGAAACCTATGTGTAATCACACATTGAAACCCATTCTCATTCACACTCCCTCATTTAGTTTTCTTTGGACCAAAGACAAAAAAAAAAGACAACAAATTTCCAGAAGCTGTAAGTTGCAAATTGCAACATAATAAAAGCAAGGGCGCCAATGTCACGTAAGCTAACGACGATAATTTCTCCTTCGATGACTCCACTGTTTCTCCCACTTCTTTTTCGCTCGGGTGGAAGAAAATAAACAAGATTTGGCTTCGTCCCTCAGGAAAGACATCGACTCAATTTGCCAATGTCTAACGGGAATTAGTTGTTCCATATATGATTGAACAGGTTCCTGTCGCCACGCAACGCAGACTATGGGAAATGACATCAATGACTGTCATGCAGCTGCTGCTGGTTTCAGCTGCGAACAAACTCCCATTGCAGTGCACACACAAGTGCAATCCAATTTACTTTGGCACTGCTGTTCTGTGCAAAACTTATCAAAGAAGAACCAGCACCTCTCTTAAGACAACGTGTGACACAAAACAAACGACATATTAATAAACTCCCGAGTTCTAATGAAAAACACACACACAAAAAAAGAGAGATGAGTTTGACAAGATCAGTTGTTTTCTTCCATTCTTCGTAGAAAAGCGAAAAATAAACGATTTTTTAATAATGATGATTTTTTTTATCAGTTTGAAGAACTTCAGAAATTGAAATTGCAATTCAATGTTGAAGATGACAGATACAATTGGATGTTAGAATTGATAAAAACAAGTCATTAGGATTATTGATAAGAAATGCAAGGATTTTAAATCTAGAAAATGAAATTGGAATATAAAATGGCTGTAACAAAAAAATGAAAGAACAATCAAGGCAAACGATGATATGAAACAAAAAAAGCCAATCAAAATAATTACAACAAAAAAACTAAAAAAATAAAATAACCCAACTTTTTTCAAAATCAGAAACAAAAAAATAAATTGTAAAGGTCTGTTGACGAACGCAATTTTTTGGTGTGTCAAGTGGAGTAATCTGTGGACAAATGTAACTACAGCTTTTAACCAATCAGTTTTTATTGACCAGTTACTAAACTGAAGTCACAACTGATCACAAATTGCACCACTTGCCACATCAAAAATTGCGGTATGTCAGGAGGCCGTTACTTAACCATAAGCAGTATTTAAGTCAGCTGATACGGAGGTTCTACTGTAATAGAGTTTGAAGTTCTTAACATACCTTGGGTATTCATCAACCTGGAGGAATGAGACTAACTCGTAAAAGTCACCGCGTACAACGTTTCAATTTGATAAATATTCAATATTCTCAGTTTACCAAATGGAATGAAAACACTCTCCACTCTACGATGTAGTCCTGAAACAATTTTACAAAGTGCTTTTGCAAAGTAAAGATCGGATTCCAGCAGGGTGTTATGCAAGACATATACAGGGTGTTTGCGTGGGATGTAGCCTTACTATTTTTCAAATGGCTGTATTTTCAAAATTAGCTATAACTTCGTGACCGTGATGGTATGTAAAACTTAACTGCACCCGAACTGTTCGTGAAATGTAAACGTTTTTTTGCAGACGGCGTCGTTGTGACCTCGAAAGGCTTTAACGGTTATAAAGACTGTTTCCGCGGTTGTTTTTTTTTACTTTTATTTTAACTGGTGTTAGCTCACTTAGGTTTGTGCTGCAGCATGGGACTTTACCTAAATGTTATATACAGTAGTGTATACGGCAATTTTGCTTTGGCACTGTACACCGCAGAATGGCAGACACTTCATGTGATGGTAATTCTCTCATTGTTACACTGTCATTTACACTATCTTTACACTTAGTTACGTTATACTATTTATTTACTAAGTCGATAGAACGACCAGTTTAAAAATTGGTATATTCCATGCAAGCACTTATTAGCTATGCCATACATACATCTACTGTAAAACAGAGCATAATAAATTTTAATATAAACATTTCTTGTCATGTAACCTTTAAGCTATTGCAAATTCCCACTTTCTTTCTCAAATCCATACATATTGTATATTGTAAATGTGTTTTGGACCAAGTCAAGGAGCTAATCCATAATAAGTACTAGCTACTTCCACTTTTCTACCCATTTAATTTCTTTAAGTTCAATTAGTAAAAGTTAAAGTTTTTGTTAATTTTTTTTATTATATTAGATTCAATACAAGGAGCAAAAGTTAAACCTTCATCAAAAGGGACTCCTAAGATGTTCATTGTCGTTGAGGTCTGCCTGTTACAACCAAGATAAAGGGTTTTGATTTTTAAGTTATTCAGTCTCATCTGCTTGCTGCAGTACCAGTCATTGATTAGACAAAGGTCAGACTCAATCATCCATTTTGCTGTATGTATTCCATACTTAGGGTAAACGATGACAAGGAAGTTGTCATCTACATAATTAATAAGTTGTGAGTGAAGGGGAAGATTGAATAGGTCACCCGCGACTAAGGCAAACAAAAGAGAGGCAAGGGAAGTGACCTGGACCATGCCACACGTTGAGCTGGTTCATGTATTGTCCAAGTGGCTTATTTGGAAAAATCTGTTCTCCAGGTAGCTTTGAATTAAAGTGATGCTGAATTGGGAAACCCCTAGGGTAATGAGTTGACCAATAATTAGGTCTCTCGGAATGGTATTAAATGCTTTTTTTATATCAGTGACCAAAATTATGATGTCGCAGTTTTTCATTTTTGCTGATAAAACGATATAGATTTTTAGAATGGCATGCATAGCTGACTTACCGGGGGTAACTCCAAATGCGTTATCATGTATTACACTAGTGATTACTGATCTCATTTCCTGTCCTTATATCGTCATAAACGACTGTAGCTGGCAGTATACGTTCAATTCCCAGCACGCTCACTCACAAAATCACAACTCACAAGTGAAACTAATATATAGAACATAATAGTTATCATCCTAAATCACCCTGTACATCTACATAAAAAATGTTCAACCAAAGAAAGATGAGTTTCATTCAAATTCCGTATATTCCACTGCAATTCAGCACTGTAAACCGAAAATAAATGGAGTACTAGTACTATCTTATAAAAAAAAAACAACGAAAAAAAAGTGGTGCATACATTACAGCAGAAAAGATTAAAGCTTGAGGATAAATAGACTCAAAGAGGGTTAAGACAATGAACTTTGGTGGCATAACCTCTTCCTACCACTTGTCTTCTCTGGTGGTGAAAAGTCGAAAGCTAAACAAGCTTACTAGACTACCACCATTGAAGATAACCAACAGAAGCTGATGGTCCATAAAGTGCTTCTTGGAGTGAATAAAGACTCGGCCTAATCTGCAATGTAATTAGGAGTTTCCGAGCAACTTCCACTTTACCCATAATTCTTTGACGGTAATCAGGTTAGCGCTGCCATCAGCATTTTAAGATGGAATCTGACCAAAATTCAAGATAAAAAAAAAATATAACGGAAATGCCCGAAAATTTTTCAACAGCAAAATGACATCATCAAGCTAGAGAGAGGAAGTCTACTAACGACATTGCAAGTATTGAAGCCAATAAATGTTGTTGTGGAAAAAGAAAATTTGGTCACATGTCAATTTTATTAGGTTGACCAGTTCCAATTTTCAGTACGAAACGAATGTAAACTGGAACCCATTTAAGATGATTTTGTTTACCCAAAAAAGCGGGGTTTTTTCTGTCAAAGATGTTTTTCGCTAAAAAAAAAACAACTAAAGTTATGTTTGTGCAACGGTTGTCATAAGAAAATAAAAATTCCTATTTATCTGTCGTGACAGAATTTTTAGACTGGAGATGTGAAAAATAGATAAAACGAAACCCAAAACATTAATAACAAAAAAAAAAAGACGAATTCACACATGAAAAAAAATACCAGATAAAAAAATATGTTGTTATAATAATAAAAATAAAATAAAAAGGGGAGAAAATATATTCCAAGTGAAACGAGAAATAAAAACCCTATAAGAAGGGAAAATTATACTCGTGTTACTCGGAAGTGAGATCAAAAATCTTGAAAAAAAAATAAAATAACAAAAAAATAAAAAAATTCTAAATCGATCCACGAAAATAGATGCTGTGGCAAGATTTTTTTTAGGAAGGAAAACAAACACGGAGATAAGCTTTGGTCCAACCATAAAAATTCAGAAGAGATGGAGAATAAAGTTTTTGAATCGCTGGAAATGATAAATTTAGAAACAAGATCTCCACATCACTCGTTTTGCATTCGACACAATATAGTTTCCTACTTTTGTTGGTTTAAATTAAACCGTCGATCGATAATTGTAAAACGTAATGAGAACACTACGGATTAGGTTTAGAATAGTTTATACAAAGGAAAACATCGATCGACCGATTTCAGGATTAACAAATGTGAACCTAGAATCAGTTTAAAAAACTGGTAATAAAAATATTCTTTAGTGTATGCATAAAAATGTTTACGTTTCGAAAATAGCATTTATCATGTTGCTATGTGCGTACCTGCAAGATTTACTCCATTCTTTGCAAGCCATAAAAACTGCTTTTATGCGATCGTAATTTTAAAGAAAAGAAGTTTTCTTTTGTAATGTTAATTATATATACTACATATTCAGACATGTATACTATATAAATGCAATGCATGTACAAGGTGACAAAAAGAAAACAACTCGGGAGTTGTAAATAAAATTTACATTTACATCTGATCCCACCTTTGATAATGCTTTTAGTACATCTGTGAAGCTACTATATTCAAGTTTGATGATAAATCCTATAATTGCGGCAGTGCTGCAGTAATGACTTCAACCCCCCTCCCACAAAAAAAATCCAAAGTCATTGAATATTCAGCAGCTATAAAAAACATTTTTATATTTTATTTTTTTGTATTTATTAATTGGCAGATCAGGTGTTCAACACATTGAAAAACACACAAAAAATAATGGTTATTTTGCAAATAACACATATTTGTAAAAGTTTGTCAACTTTTCGATAATGGGTGGTAAAATTGGTTGCATAATTACACACAACAAATTTTATAAAAAATCTATATGGCATTTCGTTCCATAAAGCAATTGAAGAATAACGGTTCTTCAAGAATAGTTCTCAAATTATTTGGAAAGACAAACAAACGATTTAGCCTCACGGCTGAAATTCGCTCCATTAGAAAATCACGGAGAAAATCAAGTGGTGCAATGGATGTTTTTCATTCATAATAAAGCAGAAATTTTCACAAAGGCGATGATATTTAATTAGTTGTTTTAAAGTCATAATATGGAGTAGCCTACATTTATGAAAAATGGACGTGTAGGGAATCTATTAAAAAGGACCTTGTGATTATAAGCCACACTTATTCTCTGTATGTGGAAAACAAGAGCATCAGTCACTATCGTAATTATGTTAGAGACAAAAATGGCCTTCTTGTCATTGTTCTAAAGGTAGATTTTAAACGTTTTAGTGGGAAATATTTCCTATTCAACTCACAATTTTTAATGTGATATGAAAAGTTTAAACTTTAGAAAATGATGCCTAAAACCGACAGTGTTTGGTCAGTGTTGTAAGGTTTTGGGATATTCAAAATTTTAGTTTTTAATCTATTTAGATCATGTTGCGTATATCATGTTTTGACTACCAATGTAAAATGGTATCAATATCTATTTTCACGAGTTAATCAGCTACATGCTGTTTGAACCGAAGGTATTGAAACAATAAAAAAGTATGGTCCACTTATGTGAAAAGTTCAGAATTAAGTTCTAAATAAAAAATGTCATTAATGCCAAAGCATACAAAACAGAAGCCATCCCCGAGCCCCGTAAGACCGCATTAACAGACGCAGTCCTACTCTCTACACGTTCATTGATCTGAAAACTCTATCACTAATCAATCAACAGAAAAATAATTATCAGATAATCCCAATTTGCGAAATAAAATTACGAGGAATAGAGTCAAATGTCTTTGAAACTTCCATTATAGTTCAATAAAATATATTTATACACAGTCACTGACGGAATTATGGGGGTGGTTTAGGAGAGTTCAAATCCCTCTTAAAACATGTTAATTCAATGATGTGTTTTATGCTGTTTATGCTGTATGTTTCATAAGTTTTCGTAAAAAAAAAAGTATCAAAAAAGACTAAATTGTACTTTTTTTAGGAGTCTAAACACTCAAGCACTCATTTGGAGCTTGATTTGCCATAAAAATAACGTAATGTTTAGACATGTTAGTCATAAAATTTTAGGTGAACTTCCTAAAAGTCAGTTTTAAATCCGCTGCTGTACACAGTACTTTTAATAATCAAATTACTTACTGTATAAATAAAGATATCTTTGATATTCAGGAATTTACGCGATACTCATACGCATTTTTTAAAACAAAAATCTTACATACAGTATATGAGTTATGTTATTTTCTTGAGTTTTATAAAAATACTGTATTATATAGCTGTATTAATTTAATAGATTTAATACTGTATTATATGTTAGTTATATGTAATATAACTAGCTGTATCCACGCTTCCGTCAGCGTTGAAGCGTGGTAGTAGCTACATCACTCAGATAGCTTGAGTGCAGTTTTGAGCACAGCTCATGCCTTTGTTGTGGGGATAAACGGAAATGGGGCACCGTAAATCTTTTATTTCAGAATTTCAAGAAAAGTTCAATTTTTTAACACCACAGCGCAATATTTCCCAAGTCACTATGTTTTAACCCTAAATGAAAAGAGAGAAGTGTGGAAAGAAAGAAGTGACCTACATAGGCTGATACGGTTGGACAGGTGAGCTCAATCTGGGTGGTGGATCGCGTTTCATCTCTCTGTGCACCCCCTATATTATGTGACGTAATGTTAAGTAGCCTATAAGTTATTCGGCGAATAAACCAAGAAACACAAACTAAAACTGTATCAAAATCAGTTCAGTGCTTCTCAAGGTATAGAAATACAAACAATACACAATGCAGACGTAGGATTTTATAATACAGTAAGTAGAAAAAAGATATGATAAATATAATAGCAATGACTAATGAAGTAAAATAAAAAATCTACAACTTAAAAAAACAACAGATCAAGATAGGGGAATGAGATTTGATCGGGGTGAGGGGTTGTTTAATATATGTTTTTCAGTTATAACCGAATTTTTTTCTGTGCTGCTGCTGTTCTTTGTTTTTGTGTTATTGTCTGTGTTTTCCCTTGATAATCCCTTTTACTACAGAAAGTGAAACGTTAGATTTTCTTAAAAATTGTACCCAGTCAGTAAAGTAAGGAGAATTTTTGTTGAAATCTCTACATTATTTTAACTACCCTTATGTTATTCAGGGTACAGGGTTTAAAATTTAAAATTTAATAAACAAACAACCTGCAGTGAGAGATGAAATATTGGTACACCAGTCACCTGAACAAACATACCGGAAAAAAGACAACTTCGCCGCCTATTCAAACCGCATCTCTGGTCTTTTAGTGTATAAATGTGTATTTTATAAAGCCCCTATTATTCAATATATATAGTACCTATGTGGAAAGCCAAAAACATTAAAAAAACTTGTCATTAGAACAAGACTTCATCGTTGAACAAACGATGACCATGGACTCCATGGACAATATCACATACAATGACATGTGGGTCTACCGAAAACAGAAAAAAAAACACCCGACAGACTAGTGTGATATATGATAGCCAGACGTTGTGTAAATCTATCCTTTGACGATAACAGAAAAAGGGGTAGGGGGAGAAAATCTCATTACTAAGTGGCATTCCAAGCAAAACTACAGAGTCGATATTCTTGGCATGTTGTTCCTTGAGATTGCTTCACCATCTTATTCTCAATGGAACGTCTGCACGAGATTGCTGAAAGGATTCTCACGTAGCCATCCATAGCCACCTACTGTAATTTGTCATGCGAGATGATGTCCCAAAAGCGCGGGTGTGTCTCATTTGACGCGGAAAGGCAAAAGAAGAAATAAAGAAAGAAAGAAAATAGAAAAAAAAATTTCAACAAGAAACTCCTTGAGCAGAAAAGTTTTGCAAAGAAAAATGAGAAGAAAAAAAAGGGTAAACTCTCAACAACACTCAGCTCAGAATATACCAAGACAAAGTGCTAGGAAAAGTAGAAGAACAAACTGTGGAAGAACCGATAAAAAGAACTAAGACCAAGTTTCGCAACAAAATCGTCTTAAAGTCTCAAGGATTCACGAAATAATTTGCACCGGCAACATATGCTGGTGTTAATGGAATCAGCCTTTAGCGAAATCCCATAATTCCCTTGAAATAAAAAAAAAATAACGGAAAGAGAGCTCTTAGTTACTCTTTTACTTAAGCTATCTTCACTAACAGCCTTCAGCATTTTTTTTTTGCATTCAACTTGAAACCAAGATGAGATAATTGGCTTTATGAAGAGACAATTTCCACTCAAAATATATTACATACCTATATCTCATTATACAGGTGAACTCTGTATGGCGAAACCGTAAATTCTACATATCTACAAGGTCAATGAAAGAGTATAGTGCTAATAGAACTCAAATTATGCGATTTACGCATATCCGATTTTGCTATTATGCAATAATAGAATTTTTTACATAAAACTTTCGCTATAATGCGGTTTTATACAGTGATAGTAAATTTTTATTTCACCAGTTTATTTTAAACATTTTTAAAAAATGGCCCGTCAAATTTGACGGATGCATTTCGAATAGTTATGTATAATGCATCCAGATCCAGTATCGTTTCCCCTTTGTGTTGACAATATTGATAACATGTCTATTTTGCCCCTTGGGTGTCCACAACTTCCTAAGTGATTGATGATTGTAACTTTGAAGTTTTGTTCGAATGCCATTGCATTGTGCTTAGAACCAATGAGCAATGTCGACAACTAAAAATCTTGAATTTCTACCAGCTGATTAAATATTACCAACTGAAGGAATTTCCACGTTTTATCAATAACTCAAACCATCCTCTTTCATCACCATATCGAACAATTCGATAAAAGTGTGTACCAACGGCCTGAAAATAGCCACAAATTTCATTATGTAACTGATAATCATTTTAAGACAAAATCCAGATTTCCATATTATCATACTTGGAATGCTTTACCTTTCAGAATTCGTAAATATGCATCAACTAATCATACACTAGGACTAGATAATTAGACCTTGAAAGAATTTGACAGCAAACTGTATCCCCATATTTTATTAGTTCAGCTTAAGCCTTCCTTTTGTACATATATTGGTTATTTTAAATGCCATAAAAAACAACAAAAATCGAAAACAAATTTAGACATCTTGGGTTTTATTTAAAAAAAAGTGTACTCTATGTGAGGTGTAATACCTGACTGAAAATTACCCGTTGTGGTTTATTTATTGCATAGAAATTTGATTATCTGCGATTTTATTTGCAGGTTTTCGCTGAATATGATGCTCGCATAAACTAAGAATTGCTTGTAATTTGTATTTTTATTTATTTTAAATAAAGTAAAATGATAATTATGAAAATCAATTCATAACTAACGTTGAACTTTAACTTAGTTTTTTTTTTACCTCGTCAATGGTGAAGATGAATTGAAAAATAAAAGATTTGTTTCCAACCCAAAAAAATACAAAAGTTAAGTTCTTTCTTAGAGACGCAGCTGGCATCTATCGGCGTGTAACAAAAGAAACTTTTGCGAAACAAAATTCTATTGCCAAAATTTAATTTGTAGGAAAAATAAATAGAAAAAAACAAACATTTGTACATCCCTGCAAGCGACTTGAATCAATAAATGAAATCTCAAAGAAAAGCGTTTTATGTGCAAATTTAATATAACAAGTTGATTCGTAAATCGCATCCACTCAAATCATATGTCTAGAAAATTCAATTTTTATGGACAATTGAGTTAACAAAGCTTTTAATATGCCTGAAACTAAAACTGAAATGACAATTTCATGACCTTTTTTATTATAGCTTATTTAAAAAACTTTTTCGTTGTTATTATTATAGCCTTTATATTAGCTTCACTTGTCAGTGAGTGAGTTGTGAGCATGTTAGTGAGCGAGCTGGAAATTGAACATACACTGCCATCTACAGTTGTTTATGAGAATATAGACTACTGTACAGTCCAATGTACCAAAAACGCATAAAACGAGAACCAAATAAGTCCTTCGCATAAATAAAAACCTGCATAAGTCCAATGTAAAATAAAATCGCATATATAAATAAATAAATAAATCGAAACTTGCAAAAATCAAAAATTAAATTACTCAAAACTCGCATAAATCAAATATCAAAATTTCATATCAATATTACTCAACGATCGCATAAATTTAAATTCGCATAAATCAAAATTCGCATGAATCAAAATTCATATAAACAGAATCGAGCAGGAATCAAAAATGGAATCACTCAAAACACGCATAAATTGAATATCGAGTCACTAAAATAATACATAAATCGAAATACATAAATTTTAATTAGCATAAATCGAAACATGCAGAAAATAATAAAATAACTTCTTTGTATTATGTACTGCATATCTTAACATACAGGATATCTGTATATTTATTTTATTTTTTATTTTAGATATGCATCCCAACAGGAATAATAGGAACAATACATAGACAAAGGTACAAAACAAAGAACAACTAAACGACAATATAAAACAATGGATTATGTGAGATATATTGTGACCATGTTATTAAAATACAGGAATAAAAGGTACAATACAAAGAACAAATAAAAGACAATATAAAACAATGGATTATGTGAAATGATTAGTGACTATGCTATTAAAATGCTTGCAACTAGTTATGCAGCCAGCTCTAGAGCAATAAAAACCCTGTTAAGAAAATACTATTATGGTTAAGAAAAGTTCTAAACTGTCATTGAAACACGCCGTAATTATTAGTTTATTGCATTCCTGGAGAAACAAGTGAACAAATCAAGTACCGATAAAAGCTTACTTACAATTAAAGGACCTGGTGTAATGAGGTGTCAAGTAGGCCTACCAGTTTTGTCAAAATTACCTAAAAACATTTTCGAATGTGTTAGATGTAATTCTATCTTCCTGACACATAACTTTTAGTAGAACAACAATATGTGCAATGATATAAGCTGATATAAGCTGATATAAGCTGTAGTTCATCACAAATGGTCACTTGACTGCAATAAAACAAATAAATAAATAAATAAATAAATAAATATTAGTGCAAGAAGTAAGGTAAAGTAGCCCCATAAACAGCAAGACAAGTTCAGATCTTTCAACTCGTTTTCTTCCAACGTTAAGAAAAATGAACAATTCACAAAACAAGTGAAACATAACTCATCATCAAACTCTTCTAACGTAGCAACACACCTCCCCGAACTGTAGTTTAACCATTCTCCCGAGGAGTTAAATCAAACTATTTCAACAACGACGTTGAAGAGCTTGTTTTAAAACTTGAAACTTTGGTATACCTTCATTTATAGATTTAAAATTGCCTTCTTTTTATTTCAGCCCTTGCCCGAACTCGATGCTTTCCATTCGATAGGCCATGTCAAAACCTAATACGATAGCCGGCTTTTCTCGTTTTCTTTTCGCGGTTCTCTTCCACTCGACGACGCGATGCGTTTTCGCTGGCAAGGTGACCGTGAAGCCACATTTATCCGGAGGCGGATTTTCTTTCTTTCGTCTCGGCGAAGAAAAAGCTGCCAAGTCACCGGCGCGGCGTAGAAAAGGAAAGTAAAACGAGTTTCAGCTCGAGTAGCAGTAGGGAATGAAGTCGACGCCTCGTTCGTGAGGAAGCCAAACGCTTTCGATCCACCCGTCGCTAAAACCGACGAGCGTAAGAGGGAGAAGAACACCAAGAGGGCCTTAGATAGGTTGGTTGGCTTAATGCGCTTTTCGTAAATGAGAAAATTCCTCAGTCGGTAGGTCCGACGGGCGGTCTGGTGAGACGATGGAGTTTAAGACGCTCCTTCTATCGCCCGAGTATTTTCCTCCCATCTATTTTCTCTTTCGCTCTCTCTCTCATTCTCATCGGCAGCAGCGAAGCGAGATGATGCAAGACGTGGCTCTCGAAAAAGAGGAAAAGTGGTGGAGTTGATGATGATGATAATGCTGATGATGGTGGTGACACGTTTCGCACGTTTAAGCATTCCGCTATTGCTTTTCGCAAGTTCGTTCATCACGTGTTGGCAGCGAGAAAAGTTGCGGACAAAAAAAAACAAACAAACTCGAGGAACCCTTTGGCACTATCTTAACCTTCTTCGTGCGAACCGGAAACAAGAACATCGAACGCGACGCCACTCCGAGTGAGGCAAGATTCTAAATAGCAACATCCGTCACGCGACGAAGACGACACGACGGTGGATGGCGTGGCCTCGAGAGTGGATTTTCTATCTCTTTAAAAGATGAAAAGCGGCGACGAGCGAAAACGAGAGGAGTCACCAGGTAAAGCGTGAGCCAGCTGCTGCTGTTGCTTCGCCCGTTTCTTTCATCACCGTTTCTTCCTCTCGCTTACTACTTACTACCTGTTACGACCTGGTGCAGGTATAATAAATTCCCTCGCGAGACGACAGCGCGTCCGGAGATAAGACGCTACTCGCACGCTCCGGGGAGTCTTGTTCTCGCACGGACCACGGACTCCTCGTCGGCGGCGTTGTCGGACCAACGCCACGACCCGAGGTAATGGTCGTGTTGGAAAATGCTCGGAGGGTTGTTCGGAGCGCGAGTAACGATCGAAAAACGTTTCTTGGGAACTCTCTCGCGCACCGAGTTTTCCAAAACTAGATGTCTATCGACGCAGGTACGAAGACACCTACGGGGGAAAACTCTACCGAGACGCCTACAGTATCGCTCGTCTCCCACGAGCTTTTTCGATCGATTCGGAATCGCTCGACGAGTGGAGTTGTCGCTTTCCATCACCCGATGACACGCGCTACACAACTGTCCATCACACACCCGTGACCATCGTTATTCCCCCACGACCCGCGCTTCGCCTCGTCGTCTTTCCTCTTTCGCAGACGACGCGCGAGGGCGGTGTTCCAATTGGAAAATCCAGTCCGTGGACCTCATTAGTTGGAAAACCCCTCGGTGACCATAAACCAAAGCTACCCCCTCCGCGATCGATGCTAGTTATTGGTAGCGAGAGTAGACCAAGCACGAGCCTGTACGCCTCGTTTTCCTGGTGTACAGACGAGCGCTAGAAACGACTTCGAGTGCGAAACGCATGTTTTCAATCTAGTTGCTCCAAAAAAAACAATAGCGAGTTCAGTTCACTTTCCAATTCCTTCAGCCCTACGCGCATTCAGCTTTCTTAAAGAGGATGACGGACAGGGGAAAATCCGAAGTCACGCTGGTTTCCCTTCACCTCCTACGTGTTTTCTTCACCTTCTAAAGAAAGCAACTTTGGAGATTCCAAAATCCGGTTCGGCGAACAAGACGCACCCGTACAAACAACCAAACCAGACATTCACGAAGAGGGTGGTCGAAGCGAAAACCCTTTCCATCTTCGACTTTATTAAGGAAGGAAGAGAGAAAAAAAAACAGTCACGAGAAACGAACGAAAGAAAAACCCTTCGCATCGTGGGGATTGGACGAAAAAGAAACGCGACATATAGCGGACGAACAAGAAGAAGAAGAAGAAGAAGAAGAAGAAGAAGAAGAAGAAGAAAAAGCCAAGCACGTAGAACGAGGGAAAAAAATTGAGACGAGAGAAAAACACGGGGAAGGGGGGGAAAAAGCCGTTGTTCTATGCTCCTGATCTAATTAGCAGCGCGTAAAATTAAATTGCAAATTAATTGCTTCATTAGGTCGCCCGGTGTTGAAGCTCCCTGAAGATAAAAAAGTGGAGGAGGAGGAGGAGGTAAAAGGTGGAGGTGGAAAAGGAGGTCCCTCACCTGGTTGTCGAGACGCCCTAACAGCCAATCACAGCGACCGACAAACAACGCGCCCGAGTTAATGAACGACGACAACCAAATTCGGTAATAGACAAAGTCAACACGACCAACTTACAAACCTCCTTTTCCTCGAAAACACTCAACCCGCGTTAATCCAATCGAAAGCTCCTTTCCATCGAGAACAGAAGACTTAGACAAGAAATTAACTTATCGAGGTTTGTCTATCGAATGACGCGACATCAAGAAAGATTTTAAAAAACAATCGGAAACGACCCCTCGACCTCTGGTAAAGAAGTATTTTTTTTTAATATATATAATCTTGCTACAGTGCTCCCTTCCAAACGTTCAAAAAAAATTTTTCATCCCCAGGTAAAGAGAAAGTGAGAGACAGTCGAGTCACCAACTCTCGAGATGGTCGATTTCAAGCGGATTTCGAGCGGAAGAAACTAATGAGCGAGAAGAACAACGTAAAAGAGAATGGAATTTTCTCTCCGAGCGAACGACTTTACTATCGAACGATGCGCTTACTCCTCCCTACTCTGCGTTTACAACCGAGAGAGTTAACGACGCGTAACCTTTCACCTCTCTCCCAACGTGAAACAACAACAAAAAACCATCAACCTTTGGCCCCTCTCATCTCATTTTTCCCATTCTCGCCATGGGAAAAATCACAATAGGTTGAACATGGTGGTCGGTACGTGTTTAACATCCACCTATCCATCCCAATAAATCTAAAATTTCGCCTCAACAAATGTCAGTAGGTAAGATTCACGATATTATTTATTTTTTTCTAAGTTCACATGGTTTCAACAAATATGTTATACAACACCATGTCAAATATGTTTGTACAATGTTGTTTTTTTTAACCCAAACATGTTTTTATGCATTGAGCCAGTTTTCAGTACTTTGATTTTCTATTGTATTTGACATTATCATATCATTATTATGTTTCAACGCAGTTTATGACATTCATATTACATTAATCCTCTTTGTCTCTTTGTCCTCTAAGTCTTTGTATAATTATCTTTTATTTCTATAGACTAAAGTTGTAGTTCATACAAACAGTTGACCCGTTCCTCTAAACGCTCATTTATTGGTGAAGTTAATTTTTTGTGAAACTTTTTGAATTCTTCAAAAAACATTAATTCCAAATCTCTCAAACTTGACCGTTATTCCCAATACCTCGACTGGTGTAACAACCCACTGAATAACCGTACAACAGACCTTCTTTTATCGCTATCCCAGATTTCTTTGAAGATTCTCAACCCTGTTCAAATTTCATCACTTGTGAACAACTTTAATATACCATGAATATATATACCAATAAATGAATAAATATACCAACTTTAAAGATACCATGTGCAACTCGTATTGTTCTCATTTTAAGAAGAAATTACGAAAACATATTTTATTTGCATAACATTTGTATATTATCATCATCATTTTATGTATCATTTTCTCATAATATCATATTTCACACATCATGTAAAGTTTTCACTATCATATATCTGTATTTGTCTCAAAGGGACGTATTCTTAATAAATAAATAAATAAATTTCAATGAAGAAAACCAAACAATCAACTAAAGTTTTCTATACGCTTTATAATAGCTTCACTTGTGAGTTTGTTAGTTTGTGAGCCAGAGTGAGTGAGCGCACACTGCCATTTACAGGCGTTTATGAGAATATACTGTATAGTCCAATTTGATGAAAATCTCATAAAATGCAAACAGCATAAATCGAAAACCGCACAAGTCTAATGTAACAAAAATGGCATAAATCAAATCAAAAAATGCAGAAATAAAAAATAAAGCAAATTTCTAAAAAGCATTTTCAATGAACTTGTTTTAAAAATAATAATAGTAATCAACTAACAATACAAAATCAATAGTTTATTGTTTAACGACAAATACGACCACTTGCATTGGTATACCAATTGATGAAGAAGAATCTATAGGAAAAAAATTCTAAAGATGCAATGTTAATGTTTAGATAAAATTAGTTTCAAAACATGTCTAAAAGTTTATATTACAAAAAAAAAATAAAGTTTTTTAAACTGATGTTATTAGAAGTGAAAACGTTTTTAAAATAATACTAAAAAAATTAATTATTAATTGCACATGATTATTTGTACGTTGTAAAGTCTTTCTTTACATTCCAATATTAAATGTATAGTTTAACTAATGGTTTTAAAAACATCAATATATTAATTTTTGCAATTTTAAAGTGGTCATTAATGACATTCTGTTTATATTAAGTACAAGCATATTGTTATAAATTTGGTTATAATTATGTAAAGTATAAGTATAGTAAAGTTATAAGTTGGTTAGTTATAAGTCTAATTTTCATCTCCATGGTACAAGACTACAAGTATATACTGCACGGTTTGCTAGCCGCACGCACAACGTGAGTGTACTACGGTAAAGCTCACCATGCAAAAAACATATCGCAATAAATAAATACAGTAAATATCCGATATCTGAATCACGTAATGATATTTTTTCGGAACATTTTTTCCACGGGAGAAAGCTTGGACTCTTTTACATGCCCTGGAGGTTTGTAACAGAGGTCCTGAAACACGCTGTAAGTTATCACTATCGGAACAGTGAGTTATCACTATTGGAACAGTTTATTAGCAATACGTCATAAAAAGTCCGTAATTTCATTGTATCTCGTTATGAAAGTATTTCCGGCCTATAGCTTATTAATAAAAGATGTTTCATTACATGTCGTCTATCACCTCTAAAAGTTAGGAGTAGTTGTTCTGAATCACCCTGTAGATCGATTGTCCAACTTTAGCCTTTAATGCTATCTATAACGAAAACAACAATTTGTTCAAAACACCATTCCATTAAGCTTAAGTATAATACTGTTGAAATTGAAGTTGGGAGTTTTCAACAAACTCCGTTAACCTATTTAAGAACTTATGTAGCATACTCGTATGGTGTACTACCAAGAGGATTGGGGGTCCATGCATTATTAACATGGCGTTTCTTTACAGCAGTAACTTTTCCAAGATGAAAGCCCAAAACAACAAAAAAAGTATAGATAAAAAATAAAAAAAAACTTCAATGGTTTGTGTGTTCTTTCGACAAAGAAAATAAAAAATATATGAGAAAAAAATATATGAGTGGGTTGGGGGTGGATGGATAAAAAAGAGAATTGAACAAGAATAATCCTTCAAGTTCTATGAAAGCAAAATGCGAACTGTCATTCGGTTGATGCCAACTGGAGAATTTGTCGAGTTCGAATTCATTTCACCCCCAACATGTGCCAAAGATGGGGAAAGGTTGATTATTTGTTCTCCCTTCGGAGATAGGCGGAAGCCTTTCATCTTACCAGAGTCCAATAACCGACTACAGAGGCCGTGTGGCGCTGGTGTATGCATTGGCATCACGTGACACTCGTCGAACCAATAGTTTGATGGCAACAGCCAATGCAAACAGAACGTTGCCTAATGAAGTGTATCGATTTTTAAACTTGTCCCCTTCTCTAACTCCTACCCCCTTTTCATTCTACATACCCCCCTCTTTACCTTTCTCCCCTCTTCGTTCCGAATTAAAGGTGCGAGACTCGGTTGCTCGAGATTCCAATGTTTAATTTTCAGAAATGTTTGCACACTATATTTGGATTCCGTTCGAATGAAATGAAGTTCCCTAAAGAAATGCACGAAAAGAACCACGGAATGAAGAAAGCAGGAATAGTAGATAGCAATGGTGTCGTTCGATGGAAAGTTGGCGAAAAATAAACATACTGGTGCATTAAAAATGCAAGAAACAAGAAACGTGTTTCGTTCATACGTATTGTTTCGCAGAAGAAAACATTTTTTTATTATTTATTTATTTTCATTTTCAGTTATGTCAACTCGTACTAGTAATATTGATATTTTAATTAATAATTCTCACTATGTTTAAATAATTAAATAATACAAAAATCAAGGGTTTATGAAATTTCAGTAGTCTATATACGATTTCGGTAATATGTGACAAGACAAACTCTCAATTCTAAAAAATATTCGTTATACGCGAGAAATGTTTGTTTATTATACAACTTTGTACAGTGGTGCAAAGATAACTAATTGTTCTTTTAATATTCTATTGTGTGTACACCACATGTGGCGCAAATATTGACTCTAAATGATTCTTTTTTATGGGAATTTTGCTATGTGGTGTTTTTGAGTCATTAGAGATTTTTCAGAACTTAACCCCTTAACTTAATTCCTTGATTTATAAAATCAAGGAATAATTAAAAAGTTGGATAAAAAAAAACGGCGTAAAAACACGACATTTACGATTTTACTTCTTAAAATGCATAATTTAAATAGTTTTAAACCAGTTTATAACATATACGCGTTGCATTATAAAAATTTGCACTTTCGGACTTTTGAACAATAGTATAGAAATTGTATTGTAAATGCTGAAATGTTTTGTGAGTTCTTTTTTCACTTCTTGGTTGTTCCAATTGCTTCTTCCACTTCCAAAATAATGAAAAAGAAGCTGATCTTTGGAAAAGCAGCGTAAATGCGTATAAATTAGCACGAGATGTGGAATAACGGCGTAATATCATTTTTAAATTAGCTCACAACGAGGGCTATCAACTAAGGCTTATGATACTATTTCTAAAGCTTATGATACTGCTTCCGCCAGTTCACTAATAACCAACTACTTAAAGCTGTCAAAAAGTTAACAGATTTGTTTGCTAAACCTGTTCATTTTCCTTCTATAAATATACAGTTGACATTATTTTTTTTTAAATTTAAAGGTGTCAGAAGTTTTTCTCCGTTTTCTCAAAACTACATATTTGGAGTTAAGTCATAATTCCACCCAACTTCTCAATTGTACTGTAGTAACAGCTCTTATATTACTCAAATCACAAATTTTGTAAAGTAGTGTATAATAGTTTATATAATAGTGTATCCTGCCCTTAATTTACTATAATTTACCAAAGTTGTTTTTTTTTCTCTACAAACCTGGTGAATGAATTAGCTTTAAAACAGAATTTTAGCATCTTGAACGTTTTAGACTAACACCCTTTTTTTGGCGGGGTTTTACCTATTGTTTATATCACTATTTTGATCATTGATTCACCTATTTGATTGTATGTTATTTTAATGTCCCTTTTATCTTGTGATTAATTGGATTTTAGTTTTTTTCGTGTCATTGTTTTGTTATGTTTGGTCCCTCCTAACTGTAAAAAATAAAATAAAATAAAAAATTTCAGTTATCTTAAAAATATTTAATAAAAACAGTGAACAAATTTTCTTCAATGAAACTTTTATTTTATTTCTCAACTGCACTGAAATCATGTGGCCAACTGTAACCATTTTGTTTAATAGTTGCGGAATTACTTCGCGCAAAGTGAAGCTATAAAACATTACGAAATAAAATGTTGTAAACGATACCAAACTACTCCAGTTTCTTGTATTGACGTTACCAAAAAAAAAAAAACAACTCCCTAGAATTGAATGTCAAGTTAAAAAGAAAAAATAAGGAAAGTGATGTACAACCACCTCAACTGCAATTGCGCTGAATGAAGCGATTTTCTCCTTCATTCCCTTTCGTATTAAAACGAGATGCAGGGTGAAGTGCAATAAATCTGGCTCGCCAAAACACTTTTTTTTCTTTCTTACACTTTTTTCAAACAACCCTACACACCTGAAACACTCCTCTGTTTTAGCAAAACCTCAAAACACAACACTCTCACAAAATAAAAAATCTAGGAATTTCATACCACAGTCTTCCCTTTTATGTTTTCCTCAGTCTCTCCTTAAAGAAAAAAAAACAACACACAAAAAAATTCCCTAATAATTTACGCCATTTTTTCTTCACCACAAAATAGCAGCGAAGCAGAAGAGGAAGAAGAAGGAAAAGAAAAAACACTTCACAAATTCGCCTTTCTTCTTCTTTTTCGCGCTGACAAGATGATAGCGTCAAACCTTTTGTTTCTTAGCTCATTCAGTGAGCTGCAAAGTATTTATTTTAGTGTCTTCTCTTCACCCATCATTTTTCTTCTTCTTCTTCTTCTTCTTTTCTCGTGAATGATGAAACACACATACACTGTGAAACAGTCGGACAAGACTGTGTGTGTGTGTGTGAGAGAGAGATTTAAAAGATTGTTATCCTCCTCCTTTATTTCTTTAGGTCTGAGAAAAATGGCAAATAAACAGCCTAGAAAGGAAACATGCGAGCTATGTAAACAAATGTTTTCCATTTCCAGCTTCCATCTCATTTTCTACCCAAGAAATAATATTCTTGCAATTCCTCTTTGTCCTTCATTTGATTTTTTTTTTACTTTAACAATTTTGTTTTTGTTTTTCTCCTCTTGTTTCTTTTGTATAATAGACAATTGCGAGATTGTGTTGTTCTTATATATTTTTTTTTCATTCGTGTCTCTCGAGTATGCAATAAGGAAAAGTCCAATAAGCAGAAAAACAACAAACGTGGACAACGCTTCATTGTTGGCACGTCACGATGAGCAAGGACCATTAATTTCAAGAGACAGCTCATCATTTGTTATTTTGGTGGCTAATAAGAAATTCACTCACAAAGAACGTGTGGCAGAAAAGTAGATGAACTAACAAAACCAACCTAATATAGTGGAAACAACTCTAATCATTCAAAATTTATCCAACGTGAATCTACCGCAAATTGCGCAAAGATGAACTACTTCAACGCGAAAATGAAGCAGATGATGTAAAGTATGTCATAAAATAAAAATGTCCCCCTGAACGCGTATATTTTAGTATTTTTTTTCTTTTATAATGCAAAAAGACAACCCAATTTTGTTTAAAATTCGGTACATTCTTCGGTATGTTACAAAATATAAACAAAAAGTATTTTATTTTAAGATTACATCATTTTATTAATACATTACTCACTATACAGTATACTTGTATAATTCCCGAGATCTGTCATTAACTGTATCTGTGATTAGAAACGCTCTGTTATATGCTTAAGTGTTAACTTTACTTAAACGACTTTGTGAATGAGTGAACTGGGAATTAAACGTATACTGCCATCTACAGACGTTTATAATATACCGTAGAGTCCAATAGACTAAAAATCTCATAAAGCGAATTATAAGTTGAATTGAATAAATCAAAAACCACATATGTTTAATGTAACAAAAATCACACATATCGCATGAAAAATTTCAGAAATCGCAAATAGAATCACTCAAAGATCGCATTAATCAAAATTTAAAGAACGAAAATGAAATCACTCAAAACTCGCATAAATCGATTATCAAATAAAGATCGCATGATTCAAAACTCTCATAAAGTGAAACTATATATTTTATATACAGTATCCTTAAAAGCATACTTAATGTACTTGTGTAGTTTACAAAACAACGAATATTGCGAAGCAACGTGAGTTTAAACAATGAACGAATGTTGCGAAGCAACATGAAAACGGAGCTTAGTTTTCACGCGGTCACCATACCAAGTACGGGGTTTATTTCTAGTTAACAAAATAATTCACAGATGATTTTATGCACACAAAAATTATGTAATGTTTTTTACCCACAAATACAAACTTTTTTGAGCATGAATTTCATCGTGTTATTCATGAAACGTTTAGACATTTTTAAAACTTTTAGTCACAATCTTTTTTACCCGACTGCGAAAAAAAAAGATAGGTGTTTTTCGGTTGTACGTATGTATCCATTGTTGGTTTCTGTCCTTCTACAAACTAAACGGCTTGTTGGATTTTAATGAGGTGTCTATGGATTCATCTTAGTCTTTAGAGCTAAAAATCTGCTCGATGAAATTTGAAGAATAAAGTGTCCATGAATTTGTCTTAGTCTCTCGAGTGCCAATGGCTATATGACATCTATTAAAAATCAATATGGCGAACGCTACATTCCATATACTAATTGTTGTTTATACCCTGCTATAGGCTAAATAACTCGATGGAGTTTGATGAATGTTGTGTCTATAGATTTAAATTAGTCTATTGAGTGTCACTGGTTATATGCCTTACTTTATACGCAGTCGGGTTTTTTGATTTGTTACATAATCAATCTTGTTATATTTTTTTGTAAGAAAATGTTGTGTTTTGAAATGTGAAACTTTTCATAAAAAAAAATGCAAACAAAAAGATTTCAAGTTATCTAGAATATTTAAGAACAACAAATGATTGCACAGATGCCCCGAAACATATTGGTTTTTTGTTTATATATTTTAAGACGTTAAATTGAGGATTTTGAACTTAAAATACACAAGTGAATTATTTATTGTTGTACAAGTAGAATGATGTAAAAAAATAGTAATTTAATGAAATATCAAATAAACAATCGTTTAAATAAAAATTTCTGAATAAAAACAAAGTTAATTTAATAAAACAACAAACATGTTTCTAGTTCGAAAGTTTTATAAATATTGATTTCTAGCTGGACTAATTTATATGTATTTAAGACCTATATTTTAATAATGATTCAGCAAAATAATGTATTATGGAAAAAATATTTTAAGTATATTAAAATTATCAATATAAAAATATCTAGAGAGGATTGAGAGATATAATTGAAGGGCCTGGTGTGAAAGGGTTGTTAAGTAACATTTTTACAATTTCGAGGCAATCACGTTTAAAGATCTGAACTTGCCTTGATGTCTATGGACCAATTCTCACTTCTTGCACTAAAATTTTTGCACATATTGTTTTGCTCAAAATTACGCATTAGAAAGGTATAATTGCACCTAACATTTTCGAAAATACTTTTAAGTCATTTTTTGACACAAATATTACCTAACACGCTTTTTCGTCAGGTCCTTCAATTTTGAACTAAAACCTATTTTTAAACAACGTTTTTTTTAATCATATCCGGAACAGTAAAAAAAATTACTGTGCTATTTTTCTGTTTTTTCAGTAATTAAAAAAAATCGATGACCGGGAAAAAAATCACTGATTTCGATCATCATCTCGTCAATTGAATCATGGTAACAGTTGGCTCTTTGACGCTCTTATTTTTATCCTCTCTATCCACTAATTACATGACCAGGGTCGCTTAATTATCCTCATGACAACGTTGATCCAACCACTAGCGAAAAGGCACATGCATCATCATGCCTGTCACCGACAGAGTAATTGTTTTCTAATTGGATGACTGACACTCACAAAAAGGTTCACTTAGATTTTTTTCTCTGCTTCCTACTTGTGTGTGCACCTCTATTGGTTACGAAACGAGGCACACAAAAAATATGGAAAAAATGGGTAAGTGGGAAATCCAAGATTGCCTTCCACAAGAAAGATTCCATCAAAATGACATCATTAATTTCGACCGACAATAACACGAAGTGCCAAAATCCAACTCGGCGCTCTCCGACCCTCATTTAAAACAAAAACTCACCCACAAAAAAATGGTAAACAAAAGTTACAAAATGTTAACTCGGTGACTGGGAAACGTCAGATTCTTCGTGAAATGTCATTTACATGAAAACGAATTGGAATTTAACGTGAACAAATAGCCAAATAATTTGTGTCATCGATGATGTCAATGGCAGCGATGTTAGCCCTTCGTCATTAATAGTTGTGCAATTAGTTTTTGATTTTAGACTGGAAATATTAAAACGGATCGATCTTGATTTAATGTTGCAACAAATTCCCATCCAACTTTCATCATCATTTATGAAGACTGGTGACAAATTGAAATATGACAACTCAAACAACTATAAATCGATACTCATGAAGCTTATGTACAATGCCTAAAAGCTTTTCGCGTTCATCAATCGGAATGTCAAAACGGTCTAAATAAAACACGTGTCATTTGTATCATCAGCCAAAATAAACAAATTTAGTTCATCTAACAATATATCTAGCAACCATCTAACGATTTGTGTCAACCAGTTTGTTGTCGTAATAATGTAGATAGAGAAGAACTTGTGCATGATAAATGTAAATGAAACTCGAATGAAATTGAATGGTATGACATTATTAATTATCGCTTTTACTCAAAGGGTTAGATACATTTTGTCTTTGTTGATTTACCTATTGACATTAAACGATCCTAGAATTTCAAAATAATTTCAATAATTGTACATAATTTTTTCGCAACACGTCTTTGGCATAAATAAAAAATCATTAAGTCCAATGTAACAAAAATCGCATATACAGTATAAATAAATAAATTAAAAATCGCAGAAATCAAACATGGATTTACTCACGAATCTATAATTTTAATATAGAATCACTCATAGATCGGATAAATTTTAATTCACATAAATCGAAACATGAAGTAATCATAAATAGAAATATTTGCATTATGTATGTACATACAGTATAGCTATATATGGCAGTATATAAAGAGTATGTTTAAAAAGATTTTTAATGTACAGTACTTGCTTAAAAATGTCAATTCAATAAACATTTTCTTATTCACTACCTACGTTATTGTAATGTTATTACTAAGTGCGTACTGTATTCTGCATTCATTTACTTAGCCCAACCATTTAAGTTTTAAAAAACTTTTTTTTTTCACATATTAGAGAAAAGCAGCATGCTTACAAATTATTAATAACTGAATATTACTAAAACTGATTTTCATTGTTTCAGAACCTGAAAAACCAGATCATGACTACAAATGTCTGGGTCGAACAGGTAAGTTAAAAACTGTATAGTACAGTATATGGTGATGTCGTTATTATACATTAACATTATAACTAAACTTGCATTACAATAACGCTATCATAAATAAGTTTTAATTATATTTATAGTTTGATTCTAAATACATCTATTCTGATTTTTTGGTCACCCAGAAGTTTACATTTTAATCTTACCAGGTTTTGGTATAATTCCTCTTATTATTAGCCAGCAAACTGGGAAAAAAGAACCCTTTGGTGCTTTAGGTATAATTTATGCTATAACATAAATTATAGGTAATTTTACCATTATAAAAAATAACTCTAATCATTTCTATGAAGAAGTCGCCCTACTTTAAGTACCAAATGTGAAATACGTCAGAAGTGTGAATATATCAAATGTGAAATACGTCAAAAGTGTGAATGTATCAAGATTTTGGATCGCTCTCATTAAAATGACGTGTTTACATTAAACATGGTAGCCTACTGTTTCCAAAAACTGCAAGAGCATATATGGTGGTACTTGTTTCGTAAACCTTTGATTTTCTATCAAAAATTTCTTTCACCTCTGCGTCAACAATCGTGAGGTTTTCTCTCCATTCCTTGAGTTTTTTTTCCAAAAACTGGTGTGACATTGTTAAGCCTACTTTGTTCACATGACCAAAGATATCAAACTATTTTTTAAAGGTTAAGTGTTTTATCCTTGAATTTAAAACATTTCACAGAAAGTGAACGAGGCCCTCCATCGGTTAAAAAAACAGAAATATCAATAACAACAACCCAGGCTGTGCAGAATCAACGAAACCGACAGACAAATGTCCAAAATGTGGGGATGACCAACTGAACACATTTTATTATGCGTATTTCTATTTGAATAAGAACTGATAGGACTAGGGGCGTGTAAATCTAATGTTAATTAAAGTATTTTTTTTAAATAAATGTTTGTAAAACGTTTATTTGTACTGTGAAATAGCCTTTAAATATCGGTACAGTACAGTAAAATAGTCTTTTATTTCTTGGTAAAGTACCATGAAATAGCCTTTTAATTCTCGGTACCGTGATAAAGTCTTTTAATTTTCAGTACAGTATCGTGAGTTAGCCACATCTACATCTTATACTAAAACTCACTCATTTGTAAATTATCATTTTTAAATTAGAGTCACGAATAAAAAAAGTTGCTCAATTTAAGCAGATTCTTGTATATAATGCTGCGTTTAGGGTCCACGACAAAATGTCGCGAAGAAAATATCGGAGATCAAAATATTGCAGGGCAAAACATACTTTCATATTTAATGCAATGGCAATTACAAAATATCGTCCAATAAAAAAACAAAATATTGTCCAATTGGACGATAATGAATATAAGCAGGTACTTGGAATTTAACGAGGGCACCGACTGGCTCTACAATTATGTTATTTGGCCCTCAAACTTCATTGAAATTAAAAATACAGAAATAATGATGAGATAAGGATGATTTACATGAAACAGGGTTTTATAATGCAGAAGAAAACGGAAGAACCCCGAGACAATCTGCCCCCGTGATGTCAGTGCCCGAACTGAATCCACATGGCACGAGTGGGAGGCGAACCGAGCCACTGCCGCCAGAGGTAAACGCTCTGACAACCAGGCCACCACGGGGCCCTTTATTTATTATATGAAATTTGTTTTATTGGACACTATTTTGTATTTATAGTATTAACTTTTATTTTGTATTTATATATTGGTATTTATCGTCCAATAAAAATACAGTACATTGTTAAATGAATGTCCAAACAATTTTGGAAGTGTTAATAGGGCTGTGACCTATCCCTCTACATGTTTATAACAGTTATGATACTCTTTTCTAAAAATTTTTAGACAATATTTTGTGTTTTATTAGACGATATACAGGGTACGTTCACGTTGAACGCTTTTTTGCTAAAAAAAAACGCTCATAAACGTCTAAATTTAATCGATAATTAATATACGTTCTATGTTAATTAAACAAACTTATTGACTATCTTTGGGCGTTTATGAGCGTTTTTAGCTAAAAAGCGTCTAACGTGAACTTTAGTACTACAATAAATACCTTAGTACTACAATAAATACCTTAGTAATACAACCTTAGTATTACAATAAATACCTTAGTACTACAACCTTAGTACTACAATAAATACCTTAGTACTACAACCTTAGTACTACAATAAATATCAGAACATTTTTGTTGTTTTGATCCGCAACATCTTGTCATCGCAATATTTTGATCCACGATATTTTGTGAAACCGTAACTATAGTCACTTCATAAGAATATCTATACAATGCAATGTTTAATTTATGCGTGGTCTGCGTGAAACACAGCATTTACATTAAGCTTCGGGCAGTGAATGCGCCTCTCAAATTCAAATATCTACCTTTGCATTAATCGAGAATATCCTAGTATTTATATTTCTTATTTAAATAAGCTCCATTGCAACAGTTACGTTAGAACACGAGTTAGCTTTTTTTGCATGACATACAAAGCTCCGCCATATTGGTGCTTTCTTTCAATACACTCACATTGCAATAATTGTCTTTTAAACAAATGTAAGCCTACAGGTATTTAAAACTATTAAATTTTAAAATTATATATAATTTACAAATTATATTAAGTATAAATATGTATCAATATCTATTTATCATCATAGAAACGTAGCCCTTGCATAAATTAATTACTTTTTATACACATATTGATAGCTTAGAACATGCGCTATATAGATTTGACGGTACATTTGGTTGTTCCATTGTCTATAAAATAAAAATTGAAATCGTATAGCTACAATTTATGTATAATAAAATAAGTCAGTTATTTAAAAATTTTCAACGTAATAATATAATGGCTACACATAACGGTTAAACTCGTTCGTTTGTCGGAATGGAAACAGACCAGCCAACCAATCCGCAGTTTGCATTCACCTTTAGTGTCGCCTTCTATTCTGTCACCTTTAATGTATTTTAACACATCACAAAGCTGTATTGATTGATATCTGAATACCCTGAAGGCTAACTTCGATAATTAATCTTGTAACTACATGACAGTTAGCTTGCGTGTGTGTGTAACTATAATCATCTTGAAACCTTAACACTATCAACTAAATTCAACAAGTTCGCTTTGAACACGCTATTAAATTAATACATATCAGATTACTACCGGATATAGCACTTGTTTAATCCTATTTCACGGTAACTCACTATGTATTAAACTCGATGTTTGATCGTATAGATTTTCAGATGACAAAAATGTTTAAACAACCAAATATTTCAACCGTGTACTATGGATAATAGATGATGTACCACATTACTAGATAATTTATCATATTATTATTACAACATGTACTTATCGACAATCTAGTTGATAAGCTTTAAGCATCTACTGTATATCCAAAACGATGGAAGAAAATCGAGAACCTTTTAATTTTATGTGAGGATTGGGTATTGCAAAAGATTCCCATAAAACAAATCGCGTATAATAAAATTGAAAAACAAGTACATTAAAAATGATTTTTTTAGCATACTGTTTATATAGTCATATACAGATATACTGTATGTACAAATAAAATGCAAAAAATTCATTTTTTTTATTTCTGCATGTTTCGAATTATGAGAATTTCAATTTATGCAAAATTAAAATTCATGCAAAATTTCAGTAATTTGACATCTAATTTATGCGTGTTTTGAGTAATTCTATTTTTTGCACGTTTCAATTTATGTGAATGTGAATTTGTGCGATCGTTGAATAATTTAATATTTAATTTCTGCAATTTTAGATTTATTTATTTTTATATGCGATTTTATTTACATTGACTCATGCAGTTTTTTTATTTATGCGGTTCGGCACGGTTTTTTATTTAAGGACTTATGCGGTTCTTGCTTTACGCGATATTTTGATACATTAGACTATACAGTAATCCATAAACGACTGTAGATGGCAGTATACGTTCAATTTTCAACTTGCTCACTAACAAACTCACAAGTGAAGCTAATATAAAAAGTATAAAAAATAACACTTTAAAGAATTTTCAGTCAATTGCGCACCACCGTCAAAATCGCATAATACCTATTGAATATAATGAGAACATTTGGAAAATGTTTCTCGTTACAATTGTCAAAAATTGCTTAAATCGAAGAATTATAAACGAAAAATATAATAAAAAAGAGCACAAAAAAAAAACGAATTAATTTTATGATAGATAAAGATGGTGAAAGATACATATCAAAAACAAAATATTTTTTATCTTATGTATCGTATACAATGCCAACAGAATCGAATAAGAAGTTTTTAAAACGAATCTGATTATTTCAACCGGATACACAAGGATTCGTGTTTTTTTATATATATTGCTTTTTTTAAAGCCATTTTTTATTTGACTCCCTCCGGTGCCCTTTCGTTTCTTTTCAGTTCATCCCCCCCCCCCTCCTCCGCTTTCTTGGTCGTCCTAATTCAATATCGTAAACCTTTCTCTTTCGTATTCTCTCTCTCTCGACTAGCCTTTCTTTTCCATGTCACAAGCACCAATCACATGACATTCCTCGAGCGTGCCGACCGGAATCATCGTCGTTGTTAGTTGGCAAGTTTCTTCGCAAATTTTCTAAAGGAATGCGCCAAGATATATCTTTTTCCTTCTACCCCCACATCAACCTCCGGACAGACAGACAAAAGAGTAAGATCAAAAAAAGAAGAAGAAAAAAGAACGTGTAGTATAAAGGAGATCGTTGTTTTGAAAACGTCAAAACGATGTGTGAAAAACAACCAAAAATATTTTTTAAAAATGTAAAAGATATTTTTAGTCGAATTTTACTAACAAAATAATTTGAATTACAGAAGGGCGTTGCGTTGTATATTGTAATGGCACGATCATACTTGACACGTACGTCGATCTATTTCGATGTTAAGGTCTCTGTTATTCATTGAAATGTCATAAAGAAAAGATCAAGTGTAGTAGGGTAAGTTAAGGTTCATGCGAAGCACATGTCCTAATACTCGGAAAACGACGTCAGTAAAAATTCGATAGCTTTTCAAAAACTCGGGTCTCTTATCGCTTCCATTTTGCATTCATCTCGTCGCCGAAGAGGGAGAGAGAGAGAGATAAACTTAAAAGATAGATAAGAAAGAGAGAGAAACGACATAGATAAGAATAGAACCCACGACACATACACACGCACCGAAGAAATTGAATTTTAACTTGGACCATGTCACATTTTTCAAGCATAAAAATTTCCTCGTTTATCTCGAAACGTTTAATTTTTTTTTTCAACACAAAAAAATTCTTTTATAGATTTCTAACTTTCAGCGTATAAAGAAGACAATATATATATATATATATATACATATAGAAAACAAATAAAAGACATGTTTTTAATCAGTCGAATTGCGAAGAATTGTTTTCGTCTTGATTCATTGAAAGCTAATTAGCAATGCAACATTTGGGACACGATTTCGATAGTTAAAAGGATCGAACAACAATCAGTTAGCTACATCATTAGGCTAATTCGATCCACGCTTTCTAATCTCCATTTGATTAGCTTTTAATTAGCGAGTGATTAAGAAGCATCACTTAACCTTTCCCCCTCATTTTGCATCTTTTTTTTTGCTTCGTCAAGTTAGTCTGATATTAAACTTATCTTACTGGTCATTTTGGACACTCGTTTTGGACATCTTCCAAAGAACGATGTCATGTGTATGGAAAAAAAATGTATAAAGAATAAAAAGAAAAAAAATATCAGATCGATGGACGGATGGCAAAATGTCCATTCGATTTGATTTCAAAATGAATCAATGTCATGTTCAACTTTTGCTCGCATTTCTGAACTCCTGACTTGTTTGTTTTTTATTATTATTTTTTATCTCCAAGAGTCATTTGTACTGATTTTTTTGTATCATAATGCTGACCACAGCGGTGTCACCGCATAAGCTTAATAATCAATTTAAAATGTTGCTCAATTTGTCAACTACTATACAAAAAATTGTGCTTCTTTAGCAGTTAGTCCATAACATTGATTACACATTGAAACCATATTAAGAAACATAATCCACTTAAATTTCAATTAACAACAGTACTATTAGTTTCTGATTCAGTTTTAATAATACTAGTCTTCTATTTATGTGAGGGTTACGTTCTTACGTTACGAGGGTTACGATTTGTGCGATTTTTGTTACATTGGACTTATACGGTTTTTGATTTATGCGACTCTTACTTTATGCAATTTTTTTGGTACATTAAACTATACAGTATATTATTATTATAAACACCTGTATCCGGCAGTATTGTTTAATTCCCAGCTCGCTCAATCACTGACAAACTCACGGGCTCACAAACTCACATGTGAAGATAAAACAGAGTATAAAAAGGGTACGATGCAAAAGCGTTCACTTGTTTACCACATCACAGATTCGCATAATATCAAAGTTTTCGCACATAACGAGCATCTTGCAAGATTTATTGGTTACATAATAGCAAAATTGCATATACGTAACTAGCATAAATTAAGGAATGCGTGTATTCATTAAAATTTTTTTTTTAAATTTACATGTTAATCCATGTCATGTACTGAAACTGCGAATGGAAACTGAAACCTAAGATTTGTTTCTATCTCTGCCTTGAATAAAAGGTTGTCTTTAAAAAACAAAGTTTTTTATATAATCTTGTTAATGGATGTAAATCTGCGTTAATAAAAACAAAACAAAACAATATTCTGAATTTTTTAGGTATATGTTTCAAAGGGTATACTATTATTTATAAAACTATGCCTACACAAAACTATGGAAAACTTGTCACCCGAATCAATTTGACAAACGATCACGTACTTTCATCGATACCAAACCTAACTTTATCAGTACAGCAAAACGAGTGTTACACACACACACAAAGACAGACAAACACGTACTGGTATATAATCAATTTCTCTGTTGTTTTTGCCACCTCTTCTTTTTTTTCATTACATGTTTCTTGGGCTAAAGTTTTTGTCAGTCTATAAATCGCCTGCGTGTTGGTCGTGCGTGGGTGATATGGTCAATGTGGTTGTTGAAAGACCTCATTCGAGGAGATTCCATCGACTAGACAGGTTTTGTGTGCGATGTTGGATTTGGTTCGAAACGTAAACGACCTTTCCCCCAGTTCTTATCTTAACGAAAAGCAATGCGGTTGAGCGACTGTGGTTTGCTTTAATGAGCGTTATTTATTAACGGCCCCGCAATTTGGTTCGTATCAATATTGGATGGGTCGTTGGCAACGCTTAGCTAGTCGATGCTACACACTAATCGATATGGGAATGCCACCAGCCGTAAGATGGTCGATGTTTGGGTGACAAAAATCACTCACCTACTACTGGTACTAGATAGGACATACTACTACTTGAATCTTTAAAGCATTATCTCGTCTTTGTTTCGTTTTTATTGTTCCTGCGTTGTTGTTGTTGTTGATCGTCAATGGCGAGCGATGAAATCTCAATTCACCACAAAGCTCATTAAAACAAGCGAAATAACAGTAAACCCATTTTACTGTTAATTTTTACCATCATACAATGGTTGTTTTGTAATGAAATCGCAAAGTTGATATGCGGAGCTTAAAATTTTTAAATGAATAACGTACAACACGTTCTAGTTGCATAAATTGCCCAACTTAGACATTTGAGAATACAAATTTATCAATCTACATTGTATCTCTGATTCGAAAACATACCGTCATCAAACAATATAAAATGCCTATTCTGTGGTCTTATCCATAAAATGTACATTTTTAAATTGTAATTATTAGAAAGCACGAAAATTCATTAGTACCTACTTGAATACAGATATCACTAACTTAAAACAGCATTAATTATACTAAATCGCTTTAAATATTAAGATTGTGTAAAGGTATAAATGTAAAGTGAAGTGTAAAGTCCTTGCAAATATTTTTTAACCTCAATTATTTCACCTCAATTATGAGAAACTCAATAACCAAACACCACGTTTCATTGCTAGACTACAAAACTACAACATTTAGCACCACATTTACATTAATGTATACTTCATAAAAGTAAACATATTAAATTTGGAAAATATTTGTAAGAATATTATCGATTGCAATGCTAACATTCCACGCTTTAACAATAGCATTTTCCGTATTCAAGCGTTAATACCGCGAATGGTTGATCCAAAGTGAGCCTTTTAGCAAAGGTGAATGAAGAGCTGGAACAATTCGTTTACACTTCTCGAATGAAATTTTCTCTTGGTCGAGAGAACGAAAAGGTGTTTGCGTTGTCGTTAGGCCGTGTTCGCATTTGGTGACAAACAGGCAAAACAACAATTTTCGCTCTTGCAAATGGATAAGATAAATCTTCTTCGCCAACGCTAAACTGACACATTGCACGCATTTCAATTATGAACATCCTTGATGCTAGTCATCCACGGAATTTTGCGTTTCCTCGGAGCTCATGTTAATTACGAGTTGCGAGCAATTAGCCCAACGCAATCCTTCATTGTGCGATGCAAAAATGGATCTTGTGCTTTCTGTAATTAATCTGCATAAATCCAAGCTGGCCTTTTCGGTCAAGCAAAGAGTGAACAGTAGTGTCCTTCACTCACCATTAACACACCTGACCAAACAGACATATCGTGAGAGAGATGTGCACTAGTAGACGATTTAGTAATCTACCAATGGCAGAGCACGATTGCATCTTCAAAATGATAAGTTTTAATACCTACAAAAAAAAGTCAACCATATGAAAGCAAGATAATCTTATACCTAACCAACCAAAAAAACTCTTGTTTCACACGATAAACTTTCAACATTTGTGAATCTAAGAATTCAAAAATTTGCGACGAAACAATTGTAAAGTTTTTTCACATTTGCTAGCCATTGAAGTTAATGCTCTTCTGAAACACTAAATGCTTTTTTTTATTGGGCAATTTATATTCTTGAGTTTCTGCTTTTTCCATGTACATTTATCTAATTAAATTAATGTAAGATAAACCTAGCTGACATAGATGACACGAGCGTAAATAATATCCAATTTTTTATTTAAACCTAACAACCTTTTCCTTCTTAACAACTTCAATGTACACAAACAATAACTCTACATATGAATTTGCAATTTGGGGAGGAGGGTATTCTACAAAAGACGGGATTTCCGGCTTTGTAAATCTCAATTTGAACAAAAGCTTATCACCTTTCTTGGTTCGACCTTAATCCATGTATCAAGTTCTGTGTGGCTGTGTTTCAAGTTCTTATATTATGCTTGCACAAATAAATAAACATGCATATTTACAACCTTTTATTTAACTTGGTTTGACCGTTGTGTATGTGAGTGAGTGTGTATGCATGTATGTATGTATGTACGATCAATTTTGACCCACTTCTCAATATTTCAAAAAGCTGAAATTTAAAGCGTAATTACAGCCCGCGTGACATTATATTGTATAAAATTTTGACGAATCAATATCGTGTCAATGTCGCGTACATGTAACGGGAAGAAAGAGTTTTTTCTCGTAGAGTGTTGCTGACGCTAACAACCACATATTTCAACGCAAGCATTGCCAAGCTAAATCAAGCATTGTTATAAATAAGCATACATACATATATGTAATATATGCAATATATATTACATACATCTGATCAATCGTTTATTTTTGTGAATCCATTGAAATAAACACTTAACACAAATCAAGAAACATATTCTTCCATGTGTTTGTTTTAAATACTTTTAAAATTTGATTTGAAAACAAAAACTTAATATCAAGCCAGCTTAAGAGGCTGTACTGAAAAAAAAAACAGTTTTTTTTTCTATTAGAGTACTTGTTTTATTTATATACTAGATTTAACACGACATATACTAAAGTATACCACTGTCTCTTAAAATAAACAAACGGGAAGTCATTTAGATTGCGAGTTTATTTCGGCGTAAGGGTCGTGAATGTTGGGGGTTACCCCTATATTCCAAAATACTCCAATGGCTAGGGAACGTTGTTGTTTTTAATGAGATATTATCATGTGTATAGATGGAAAGATGGTCCAAAATATATTTACAACCTCCACTAGTAGACAAATGGTGGACTAAAATACTATAGAACGAAATTCATCAACTATATCGCCTAAAACTTGGAACTAATCCTAACAATAAGAAAGATATCTTGAAACTCAAAACCGCAACGCTTTTCACTGGGGTTGCAAATTCCTGTCCATTAGATTTTCATTGTCACCTCGATTAGCCTAACACGGATGTTGGCCACTGAGTTCGCGACTCATTTCCCGCGCTTCATCGCGTCGTGTAAAACGGCAACAAACGATCCGGTTACCGTGGCAACCGTGTTCGGGAATGTCGAGTTGGCATCAATTGGTCCGATGGACAACTCGAGAGACACCAAAACCCTTTCCCAGACAATCTCTAGTCTACCAAATGGTCGTTCTTTTCGCTTCATCGATACGTCGGTTACACTACTGAAACTTTCCCCAGTAAGAGTCGCTGTGTAAGGCTACTATACCATAGGTAGTACATCATTCCACAGGGTGCATTGTGGGGAAAATCCCCGGGTTCCCCTTCCCTACCTGAAAGAACGTCGTTAATGTTCCAATGTGGTCAGCTGCGTGGCCAACGTTGGAGATAATTGGCGAGACCTTAATGGCCGTCCGATCGAGCTCGTTCATCACGTGATGCGATGCAAACTTAATTGATTTCTCCACTAACAGAACAAACGGGAGGTCATTTGGGTTGCGAGTTTATTTCAGCGCAAGGGGGCTCGTGAATGTTGGGGGCTACCCCTATTTTCCACCATCTTGGCCTGTCAACGTTCATCACCAACGGTGGCTAGGGGAGAATGGGAAGCGCTCTTAATTGTGGTCCAATTCAAGCCTGAATTTGAACGAAAAGTTTGATTAACAGCAGCACCAACCCCCCCCCCCCCCTGATTGAATTGCAGAAATGTTCACGAGCAAATTGCACTGGCTATGCTAATGGAGGTTGGAAAGAGAAATTTGTTAGAGGGGCGAGTTGAAAACTCCACAAGGTTCAAAATTCAATACCCCCAGTGAATGAATTGGGAAAATGAACTACCTAACACAAACGCACCAAAAGGATAATAATGCGTTGCCCTATGATGACCACCAATGCGTTTTCATAATCTATATCTTCAAAAGGTTATTGATTAATCCAATTTCAATTCCGGGCTAACGCACTGAAACGTTTTCCAAACCATAATAGCTTTGCATTTATCATCTTCTGTTGTTTCACGAACCGTTAGCTATTAGCCTATATTATTGTGCTGTGGCAGGATTACAAGGTTCCGTTTTATTATTACAAACAAAGCAAGTGGAGATATGTGCTTCAACTAGTTCATCTTTATGCATGTGATTGGTACATAGTGAATCTATTCAATATGTATGCATGATCTTTCAACCAACTAGGATTACACTGCATTTTGTAAAGACATTTAAAATTCGGGTATAATTTAGTAAGCCTACCAAGTCATTAAATATTTATATGACAAAGTCATAAATTTTACTAAAAGCCGATCAAGACAGTCCTAATCCCACAAAATAACAATTCAGTCGTTTGAGAAAATTTGTCTGAATTAGCATAAATTATGCCTACTTGACAAGGGGGGTTGAACAACCTAATTGTGATTTAGTGGCCGTAGTAATAATAATTTGCATTCTCTTCACTCTCAACGCTATGCCGAAATAATCCGATTCGTTTCAAAACATCAACAACACCCATAGAACAGGTCTCTGCTTGAAACCCAATGAGAACACTCAAAACAACGTGCACTAATTCAACACGGTGTCGTAAATTAGAACAAATGCTCCTTTTGCCAATTTTTTCATCACCAACTCCAACACGTAGAAAGATAATCACCCAACAACAAATGCCGAAATGAAGGACTAATGAAACGAGAACAACAACCCTTCTAGCATTTTTTTTCTTCACTGCTACTATTACTACAACAACAACTACTACCCCCTCTTCTTAAAGGCTTTTATTCCCTAGTGGTGCGAAAAGTGTGACTTCCATTCCATCAACCTGTTGCGAGTAATGAGAGTTGAAAGTGCTCATTAACAACCCAGTCACTGGTTCATCTTTCACTTGTCGAGAAAATTCCAAACGGCCTTTTCGCAAAGTTGGAGGGACGAGAGGGAAAAGGGTAAAAGTTAATTGGTACTCGATTTATCGGTGTAAATCGTTGTTGTGGTGATTAAAAACCCCTGCATCACCCAACACGGAGTCAGCTCTTTTTCGAAATTTGTTTTACTTGACTACGATTTTTTTTTTTTACGTTTGAGCTAATAATACGATCTCATTTTATCCGTGGCAAAGTGTGTAACGTCATCAACCTCTAACGCACACCTTTGCAATCGATAAAACCTCACGAAAATATCTCGAAACCACAGCGCACTGGTAACCGAGACATCACCGCAAGTTGCAAGCAAAGCTAGCAAAGCTCGATGAGCTGACCTCATAAAAAGCGAATCGCACTGGTGATCATAGAGGATTTAAGTTAAAATCCTTATCCGAAAAGTACTGGGGCTACTGCTGCTGCTACTACAACAACTACTACACACACGCCACTCTTGACTTTTATTGGACAAAAGATAAAACTTTAAAAGTGTCAACAAACAACGATGGCTAACTCTTAATGGAGCGATGAAAAATAAAGGTTAACGCAAGTCCAGCACCGTTCCTATTTGATTCTTATCAAATAAGCTTACGACACCAACACATACCTGAAATATTACCAAATTCCTTGAAACGTTGCTTTTGTTGGAGAAACAAAAATATATTTCAAACACTTGAAGGGATTTTACGCAGGATGACTGAATCATTTAAAATTGCAGCTATAGGATATAATGAAATCTCAGAAAATCTGGCCAAGTCTATAACATTGTCGATGCCTAAGTACACTTTTGTGTAGATATACTGGGTTTCCCATTTCAGCGTGCATCTAGTAATTAAAAGTGTAAGGTGTCGCAAAATTAGCTAAACTGTTTGTTTTCTCTGTAACTTTGGAACGGAACGTAATGAATTAGTTACCTAAATGGTAAATGAAAGCTTTATTCGTGCAAATTCTTCATCTCATATGCTATAATTAATATCGGCTAAACGAAAATTTTCTTCTTGTTCGCTAAACTGTGCACTTTTCACGGAGTTTTTCATTTACTGTCCTAGAATTTCAGGCAGCTCAATCATACCAGGTGGCCTCTGTAGTTTGAAAGTTCTTGACATACCATTTTATCCATTCGGTAGACCAAAGAAAAAAAAGGTCTTGACGGAACCAATTACCAAAAATCGAGCATTCAAATAGTTCATTTTATTACATTTTGTTCCAAAGTTACAGAGAAAAAACAAACCGGTCAGCTTATTTTGCGCCACACGTGCTAACACTTGAGTGAATCAAAAATTGTAATACCCTCTCTTTTACACGAATACGTTGTATCCTTGTATTAACAATCGATTTGAAAAAATGGATTAGTTATTAGAAACAATGCAAAATTCATTTAAGCCAATTTATGTAAAACAATAAGCAATTAATATCAAAAAAAGTTCCACTTAGAAACAAAAGTTCACAATTTTATCACAAGAAAGTAAATCAAAATCCCAAAACCACGAAGTAGTTGAAATACAAGAAAAACAACAGAAGAAAAACGACTGGATCTTGTTGAATATACAAAAAAAGTTACAATAACAATACTGTATTTTGTTAAATACAACTTATTCACGTTTATTATTCTTTAATTTATCAAAAACAAATAATTCTCACATACGCTAGTTTCCATTGAATAATTCTTAATTTGGGGGGGAAAAGTAGACATCAGAAATGAAATGCCGCAAACATGTCTGATTTCAAAGTCACCGATTCGTCCGACTATACCCGCAGCCATGTAAAACTTGGATGGCTGAAAGTTGAGATCTGCGTTTTAATGAAACATCGAGTGGCTGCTTGTGCAATAATTCAAGAATCAGTTCCATTTTTCCTCCCGATTTCCTTGTGACAGCCTTAAGCCTGATCCCTTTAATCATCCGCTTTCACAAATTTCAGGGAACGAGCAAGAACACACATTTTAATTCATTAAATTTTTAATTAAATGACACGTCGTCGTCGCATTATTAACGCTTGCGGTCAGATTTTAATTATGGATCTGTTAAAGGCTCCCAACTCTGTTACTAGGGATTTTCGCAACCCATCAAACATGTTCCTACGAAATCCATCAAGAATAAGAACGAGACTGTAAAAAAAAAAAAAAAAACAAGCCATAAAAAAATATATATGTAAAAATTTGCAACACCATTTACGACTTCGACTTTTTAAAAATAATGATAACGAGATCAAAGACAAATATTTATGCTTATGTTACAAACTTTCGAGTGAGTGTTTAAAAAGTTTAAAAAGTGACGACAATTTTACTATGCTTAGTATAGTTACAGATTTAACTTTTTACACTTTGCCGTTGATACGCGATTTCAAGTTGTCGAAATCGACGAGTTTTCTATGTACTGGTTTTAGGCTATTTATGCAAGGTGTTCATAAAAGGTAAAGTCAAATTTTAACCACAGATGTTACGCATCAAAACAAAGCAAAAAGTTAATATAAACATGAGTCTAAAAGTGCATTCTCATTTGCCAAACTTGCAGCATTTATGCGTCAACGTGCCTATGCAATTGCCTGGCTTCATCTTAGAAAAGGATATATTTTCGGACACAATTTTATATGGGTTGTTTGCTTTGGTTTGATGCATAGCATCTATTGTTTCATTTGAATAGACATTTTAAGAACGTCCTGTATATTTTGATATCATTAAACTCAATTTTTATACGCTTTATACTAGCTTCACTTGTGAGCGAGTTTGTGAGTGAGTGGGTGAGCTGAAAATTGAACTATACTGGCACCTACAGACTTTTATGATAATATACTGCGTAGTCCGATGTAACAAAAATTGCACAAATCGAATTAAAAATTGCAAAAATCGAAAATGGAATTATTCGAAATTTGCATAAATCGATTATCGAATTACTCAAAAATCGTATAAATTTAAATTTGCATAAGTAAAACAATTTATAAAGCGTATCATAAAAATTATTTTAATGTACTGTACTTGTTAAAACTTCAGTTATTAAAGTTTCAGACAATTATGAACCAAATTTAGAATGACAATATTATTTATACAGTATATCGATTAACTATATGTACTTTTTTTTTTGAAATGCTTCACTTCGACAAAAATATCCTTATTAAATAAAAACTATTGGCAAAACTGTCATTAATTAATAAAACTTTTTGTAATAAAAAAACATAACTCTCGTTAAAAACTTGGCACTTGCCAATGTTTATCCTTGATAAAACTTAACGACAATTCCTTTCACAAGCGCGCGCGCACACACACAAAAAAAAATATAACCTTTTTCACCACTTATTCAAAAATGCTTTTTTTCCTCACACTACCTTTCAATTTTTTGTTACTTACACCATTATTTCAGATACCACACTTTTTCCCCCTTTCTACCAAAAACCATTTCGTAACCCCTTCGAAAAAGCAACAAGGGAATCTTTCATAGCCAATGCGAAAACCGTTTCGAGTTCAAAAATTTGACAATTACACGAAATTGCTTTTATGTCGATCATCGTCTTTTCGTTCAACATGACCACAAAAGAACTTTTCCTTTTTTCTCCCCTTTTCCCCACTTTATTCCCTATTCTAAGAACATCATTAGACATGCACGTTTTACACGAATTTTCCATCAGCTGCTAGCACAACTTACAATCGCACCCTATTTAGATCTCAAATGCGTGGGTGTTTATGGCAGGGCCGAAACGAGTTAAGATCAAAAGATTTTGGCAAATGGACATCGAGTGCCAAGGTTCGATACACGCTTTATTATAGAAAGGACGAGACCCTGAAAAACAACAAGGTTTTATTTCGTCACAGGAATTTCCTCTATCTGCGGATTTCGCAAGTTCTAGTAACGTCACACAAGCTTGTTGACGTTGTTTCCAAAATACAAGGAAAAAAAGTGTCGCATAAAGAAACTGTAGAGAAGCAATTTTTGTTTTCTCGCGTTGATGGAGGGGTTGTTTTTATCCTCCATTTTCTTTATTTTATCTTTTTTTTTTCATCAACCATCATTTTTTAAAAAAAAAAGAGTTTTCCAAAAAGTAAAGAAAAAAGATAGTTTTTAAATGAAACTTTGTTTACGTCTATGACAAGTCCATTTGTTTGCTTTGCTAAGGACAAAATAATTGGAAAGTGAAATGCGGTTGCTTTTGTTTTAGATTCATTTGTTGACTGCTTTTGTTTACTTTGGATTCTGAAAAATTATTTTTAAATAACGAATTTTTTGTTTGACTCAATTATGTAAACTGCTTCATAAAACTAAAATTTAAATAAAGTCAAATTAATTCTACAACTTAAAACGTGTTGTTTCCAACATTTCACGAATAGCAATCCCAGAGTAGTAATAGCAAAAGTGACTAATCAACGAATAAAAAAAAAGCAGAAAATAAAAACTACTATATACTGTATATTTATTACTTTAATAAAATAAAATGTACTTGTCGTGTTATTTAACTTTTATATAATCATCTGTGTTATACTAATTAAAAATTTAATAATTCAACAAATAGTTTAGTCATTGCTAAAATTTGTCGCAAGAGTAAACAAAAATGTGAATACAAAACTGTTTGTAAATCTTCTTGTAGAATATCGAGATTTAGTTTTAATTTGATTAACGTTTTAAACTTTTATACTTTAGGTCGAAGTGACAACCCTTTAGATGTGTAATTTGTTTTTATTAATTCTCCATAAAATATTTCTTAACGATCTTTTAAAATATCTCGTGATAATAAAATAATCGTTTTGCAATGCTCATCGGTATAGCTGGTTTATCATTAGCGATCTCTGCTGATGACGTTAAAGGGTAGTCTGAAGTCCACTAATCAAACGTTCCTCGGTTACTACGGTTTGTGTAAATAATCATTTTTCCCACAAAAGTATATTGTTGATCTCCGTCTCAAGTGACCAAACTAAGATTATTTCTCAGCACAAAGATTAAACTGAAACTTTTCCCGTCAACTATCCTTTACTCAAGTTCTTAGATGAAATTAATTACAGAATCTTTTTAAATACATCTGACAAACAGTATCTTCCACTCACACACTTCCGTTTTTTTGGCGTCCATTCTTGCATAATATTTTAACCCTTTTTTGTGTGTGCACTAGAATTGTCTTCTTGCAATACATTATTCTCAACTACTCTAGAATAATATTTATTTTATATATCAAACTTTAAATCAAACTTGTCAAAAATATGTTTGAACCAAATGTACTAAAACTTAACGGCGAACGAAACTTTAAACCAAACGTAACCAAATTCATGAGGCACAACGATGACATTAACAATGATGAACAAAGTTATGATTATTTTAACTTTATATAAAAAAACAAAAAAATTAATATAATCTAATCAATGTGATACAAAATTATCAATACTTTCAAACAGCTACATTTATTGATACTGCCCTCACCAACTACGAGTACCTGTGTCTAAATTCATTAATACTTTGAGTTGCATTTGTTTTTGTCATCTGTCGTTCATCATTTATTCACAGTTGCATCGGAACATTAGTACAGTCTCATTGTAAACTGTTATTGTTCGAATATTTTTATTTTCAATTATAGTTGATTTCATAACTATTAGTCAATATAATTGTGATAAATGTAATCTATAAAAATAATTAAATAATAATGAAATTTTGGAATACTCTTTATGTTTATTTCACAGTAGCTTACTTATAATGTGTATGTCATATATACTTTAGTGTAATCGTCAAGCAAGAAGTTTTGAATAAAGTTTTGAAGAATATACTTTTTACGACAGCACGCTTCTATAATTTTACATGGCATAGTTTTAAAAATAGTCAATTTGGCCTATGACTAAAAAAAAAAACCGTATACATACGAGTCCTTTTCATGGGAAAAATCAATACAACTATAATACTTGGATATTAGATACAACGAAAAGGTTTTTTCCATTTTCTGGAAAGTAAAATTGCAATAGTTTTCATCGTTATACTTCTCGACCAACTCTTAGAAACTCTTAGACCAACTCTTACTTTTCGACCAACGCTAAAGTTTGACCCGATCCAGCTTATTACTCTACTATAGTTGCAGATTAACTTTCTCCTAAATTAAGTCCTACTCAAGCAGCTTGAAGAACTTTTGAATTCTAAGAGAGGTAAATCTCTTGTTTCGATTTCCTCATTCGCTACAATCTAGCAGCCCTTTCCAAAACCCTCGCTAGCTTAAACATTGGTGGACGACTTTTCCATCAGCATACGAATTGCTCCGAGCGTTCGTTCAATTCCCTATTCATCTAATCTCAGACTTGATTAAAGGAAAAGACAGAAGCCTCCCCCTCTTTCTTTGTCGTCGTGTTCGACTCATTGGAATACGATGAGAGTTCGCTTTCGGCTTGAGAAACCCTTCCCCCCCTTGACCCAACTACCACTACCCGTCATTTGAGCATTGCGTGGGTGGCTGTAAACAGGAAATAAAGGTGGTGGTGGAATGGACGTCTTGCCACACTTTACGACCACTGGTTGTCCACGAGGGAAATGGAGACGCGGTTTACATGGTTTGCCCACCGTCGTCGGCATGATGATACTTCCAGAATCCCGATTTCTTACAACAATCCTATCTGGTTACATTTTCTACAAACATATCCTATGAAATCAGAACTAGTAGACGGTACATTTTGAAATAAATTTTTTTGAAGTGAAGCTTTATAGTCTAACAATGTTTAGCCAACTTTAATAGATTACAGTTCATTGCTCTGGCATTTGAAGTTGCCAGTTTACATTCTGTCCATGTCATATGTCAAGAGTAATTTTATCAGTATGTTAGATTTTGTACATGTTAGATAACATTTTCTTTTAATATATACAGTAGATATAGAAGTTATACATATATAATAGATATAGTAAAATACTGTATATAGTAAATATAAAACTTGTTTAAATTTCTATAGTAAAATATTTATAGTTTTTCACATGTAAAACTAATTTTGCTACCGGTAATAAAAATTATTTGATACTGGAGAATATTAAGCAAAAACACGATTTCGTATATTGAAGAAATAAAACTGGGAAAAGATAGGTAGGTACTTGGAGTTTCACGAGGGTACCGACTGGCTGTTACAGCTATGTCATTTGGCCTTCAGACTTTATTTTAAATTAGAAAACTGGGAAAATTACCCGTTTTATCATATAGTGACGCGTGCAATGAAAAAAACAAAACACGTTAACGTGACATTTCGATCGCTAAACAGTCGTAGCAACTGGACACTTTCTATTGCATTCGGTTTTGGATTTTCGGAATTAGCTCTGTTCGGGGTTTTGCAACAAAGGGGTGTTTGTGTGTAACGACACATTTCTGGGCTAACTTGACATGCGTGGGCGGAAGCCAAAGGCAAACACGCTCACCAACAGCGTTTTATAGGCGAGTAAACGTCTTAGTAGCGCTTGTTTCAGATTAACGTATTTGCGCTGATGTGCGCTTAGATTGGGCAGTGGTAATTCAGTACGATGAGATGGCAACCGATTCCGTGGGCAACAGCCTCGGGCCCCAGCATAAAAGATGAAAGCAACACGTAAAAAAATACATTAGCCACTGCCACTGATGAGGGGGCCAACAAAAGGGTTGAAGGTATCCAGGGGTTGTTATTAATTCTCACCGCGATGGCACCGAAGAAACCGGAGACAAAACAAAAGACCTCACAACTTCCGAAGAGCGCCAAAGAGGCCAACAAGTCTTAATTGCCGTACTTGCCAGTGGTAGCACTCTCTGCTTTTAATCTTAATTTTGTTTGCGAACTCTCAACACCTCGTAATCACACGTGATTTTAATTACTATTGTGGGTTGTTTTTGTTCTCGGCAATATAAACTTAACAAGGTAGAAACTGTGAAGAAAAAAAACTCGAAAAAAAAACACACACACACACACGCACCAAGACTTAAACTTTGTTGAAACACTGAACAACATTTTATCAAGTAGTGAATAAAAACAAAAAGTGAAATGTTATTTTTGTTCTTTTTTTAGGTTTGGCATGACTACAAGTTAAAGTGGGAACCGGAAGAATACGGAGGAGTAATGGAACTGTACGTTCCATCTGAACTCCTCTGGTTGCCTGACATTGTACTATACAATAAGTAAGGACATAATTTAACACACCGTTATTTGTTTTGATTGATACTTTTTTTCACAAATAATAATTTGTTGATATTCGTCTATCATTAGTGCTGACGGGAGCTACGTGGTGACAACAATGACAAAGGCTATTCTAAACTACGATGGTACCGTCGTATGGAAACCACCTGCTATTTTCAAAAGTTCATGTGAAATTGACGTGGAATATTTTCCATTTGACCAACAACATTGCTTCATGAAGTTTGGCTCATGGACTTATGACGGTTTCATGGTAAGCTGGAACCACCTCTACAAAAAGTGCAAAAATAATATTCTGCTGAGAGATCTTAAAATGTTTAAACATGTTTAAAATGTCTTATTCTTCAAAAATTAAGTCGTTCTTTATATATTAAGAGTTCAAATTTTTTGACACTTCATTTCACTAATACATAATTAAAATAGTTCACTAATCCATTCGATGTTAACTTGTAAGTTTTGTTTAATGTGTCTTATATAACACGCGAAAATATTAAACATTTTAAATTGTTTGTCTTTCTAAATAAAATTGTGAAAAAAACATTAACGTTCATTTAACGCTAACAATCATTTAACGTTTCAAAATTAACACATATGGTGGTTTAAACACCTCAGAACATTTGTGTTATATTTTAGGACACATTAAATGAAGTAAGTTATTTAAGGGAAAAACAAAACACTGTGTAATACCATTTTGTAAAGCATTAATGAAATTAACGCGAAAAACATTTTTGTCAAACCAAATCTAAATGGAGTTAAAGTATATAAAGTGTGTTTGTTTACTCTTCCACGTTAGATCGATCTGAAGCACATTCACGAAGTACAGGGGAAGAAAGAAGTTAACGACGGTATCGACTTACAAGAGTATTATCTAAGTGTCGAATGGGACATTCTAGCCGTTCCAGCCATTCGCAACGAAAGATTCTACAGCTGTTGCGTCGAGCCGTACCCTGACATTACGTTCAACATAACGCTGCGTCGCAAGACCTTGTTTTACACGGTCAACCTTATAGTACCCTGCGTCGGCATTTCTTATCTTTCCATCCTGGTCTTCTTCCTGCCTGCCGACAGTGGCGAGAAAGTTGTGCTGTGCATCACCATCCTCCTCTCGCTCGTCATGTACCTGTTACTCATCACCGAGATCATGCCATCAACGTCGTTAGCCGTGCCTCTTTTGGGTAAATATCTCCTCTTCACCATGGTGATGGTGGGGGTATCTGTCGTTATTACCACCATCGTACTCAACGTGCACTTCCGTTCCCCCGCAACTCACCGCATGGCACCGTGGATGAAGGCCCTCTTCATCGACAAGTTGCCAGGTCTGCTTTGCATAAAGCGCCCCGACTCAGAACAGCAAGAAACCGACGACCCCAGTCCACCGCCCCCACCCCCTCCGGTAAGACTCGGAAGGGGTCACGTTCCAATGCAAGAACACCGCTCGAGCATTCTAGTCGCTTACGGTCGGCCTTTGCCCAATATGGACGAAGATTCCGATATCATGCCCTCGTCCGGACAACAATATCCGCAAGATCTTGAGAAAGCCATCCAAAGTCTAAAGTTTGTAGCCCAACATTTGGCCAACCAAGACGAATATGAAGGGGTAAGTGATCAAAATCGAACGTTTCTTACCTAAATAACCCTACGAATTATTCACGTTCAAACAACAAACAAACAAAAACAGAATTTGTTTTCTTCAGGTAGGTAGGTACTTGGAGTTTAACGAGGGCACCGACTGACTTTTACAGCTATGTTTGTTGTTGTTTGTTTGTATGTTTGTTGTTTTCTTCATAATATATCACAATACTCTCTATGATTTTGCATAAGCTGGTCTGTTAAATCTTTCTTAAAGCCAGTCATCAAAAAAATTATATCATATATTATGATTTAATTGGCTAATTACTGCACAACATTTTATTAGCAACTAAACAAACATTAACTGCCTAAAACTGTCAACAGACGCTTGGAATTACTCGATTCGTTCGTCTACGCAAACAGAAACCCCTATACCAACAACGATTGCAACACTTTCCATCACAAACAACCAATCCACAATTTCCATGCAATTTTTATTCAAGTCAAATAAAAATAGCATCGTACATCACTATTTCAAAAGCACTTTTCACAATGATTAAACGTTTCAACATGGGTGAGCGGTTAGAGAAGGCTAAGAGCTGTTTGTGTGTGTACATTCCGACTAACTAGTGAAATTGCTCACAGTTGAAACATGTGTATTCATGGCCCCCTTTAAAATCGATGGTGCTTGCTGTTCATTGATGCACGACGACGGGGACAATAATTTAACACACACACATACACACACGCACAACCTACAAACGCACAGCAGCAGTGCTTCAGATAAGCCTTCGCCTTCGATCCTTGTTCCCAACCCGTTGCCGCCATCATCTATCTTAATCCAACAACCCTTTCTGATATTTATTAACAGCGCATTTTCGTGCGCACTGGCGCCGATACGTTTGTTAACGACGAAGGTCGTCATAAATTTCTCACTTTTAAATGCGCGAGCACGTGCGAATCATTGTAATTCATGATAGGCGCTGATAGTAAAAGATGAGGTAACTCTTTCATTCATTAACCGATACAGAAAAAATATTGACTATTGGGAACAATTGAAGACAAAAAAAAATAATGATTCCTATCATTCTTCATTCTGAACCATTACCCCCAACCGTGTACTTTCTCTCAATATAACGCGCGACGGTTGAAATTTATTA